>JBBPTE010000847.1:0-10984 GCA_038093935.1 Tylopilus cf. pallidocervicolor | reverse complement strand
GACATATCTGTAGTCTTGGCATGGATGAAGCGTGCTGTCTTTCTTTGCTACAAAGAAAAACAGGAATGCTTGTGGGGATTTTGACAGTACTATTTTTCCTTCTTTCAGATTATTCCTAATGAAGTCTCTGCAGGCCTCTTGTTCCTTAGGGTTCAATGGATAGACTTTGGCTACTCAAGGAATGAAGTCCAGTTTTGATTTGATTTTGTGATCAAATGGTCTTTCTGGCAATAATTCTCCTTTTGGTGGTTTCTTGAATACTTTCTTGTATTTTCTAAATTCTTCAGGAATCAGTAGTTCTTTTTTGGGTTCCTTTTATGTGGCTTGGATGGCGATTGTGATTTTGTATATTAGTTCGTAGTGTGGGTTGTATCATTTATTCCACTGGTGTAAGGTCTTCTTTTCTTGGTCAATTCCTAGATACTTGATGAGATATCTTTGTTCTTCTGTTCTAGCAGGGGAATTCTTATTCATGGTGATCCTTCCCTTCTTTCAGTCTATGGTGGGATTTTCACTTTGTAACCAGGGCATTCCTAAGATGATGTTTTCTGTTCCACAGTTGAGTACAAGGAATTCTTGAGTGGAAGTGTTTTCTCCAATGGTCATCTTTATATTGGCTTTATATTTGATTGTGCCTCCTTGGTTGTTTGTTCCATCAATGTTTTGTGCTTTCAAGTGTTGTTGAAACAACCTTTATAGCAAGGTTGTGAAGAGCGAAGCTTTAGGTGTGCACTAGTACTCAAGATGTTGAAAGTCACTTGAAGGGAAAACTCCAAGAGACTAGACTGAGGACCATAGCCTCAGTGTCTCCCGGTATATATAGACTATGGAGCTGCATGTACATGTTTGGACTACAGCTATCGATCAATCCTGAAGTCCAGATACCAGTCTATGCTAGCCAATGGCGTAATGTACTCAGCACAGCCGAGATAAGGTATGAGTCATCCTGCAGCAGCAGGGATCAAGGAGAAGGGAAGCCATCGAGGCTATGAGATGGAAATGAAAAGAATGAAAGCTGGGTATAACCCTGAGCGGAAATGAAAGTAAAGTGCCTCATCGTAGATATGGCAGTGGGAGATGAGTGCTGTCGCCATCAAGGCGTAAAGCAGAAATGAAAAAGGTGATGGAGATCTCTGTATCCTAAATCAGTTAAGATCCGGATTGGGTGAGTATCTCAGAGTCAGACAGAACTTAGTGATCCTAAGTTCCCATAGGAGGGAACTGCAAGTCCTACCGTGCACTCTTGTGCCAGGTCTGCGAAAGGAAAAGATGAGATGCATCCGTTATCGCAATAAGATAGGAAGAAGAAAGAAAATGTATCTAAGTCCGTAGTCTGTTTGTGCAGCGATTGCAACACTACCCCCTCTCTATGGATCACATTCCAGGCGATCAAAGGGGATCTCGGAGTTATGGCATATCTCTGAGCAGTTGTCGCTGATTGGTTCAAATAGGAAAAGAAAGTCGGAAGGGTTGATGAAAAGGGTCCAGGGGGTGGCTGGGTAACAGGCGTGAAAGTCGTGTATTGACTTCTGTGCATTTATCAGGTTACCAACAGGTTCCCACGTATGATTAGTCTCATCGTAGCCCTTCCAGTGTATTAAATATTTGAGATGGCATCCCTTGTAGTGCGAGTTGACGATGTAGTTGAGTTCCCACTTATTGTCTCTGTCCTCCGTGACTTGCATGGGGCCTGGGTGTCTAACCAGTTGGCCTTCAAGGCATTCCTTGTATGGTTTAACCCAGGATACATTGACAGTAGGATGTATGTACATCGATTGGGGTAGCCGTAATGTGACCACGCTTGGTCTTGCCAAGGCGGTGATAGCGTATGGTCCAAGCCATCGCTCTGTATGTTTGTGACTAGCACGTGTTAATTTAAGGTTTTCCATTGAGAGCCATACGAGGTCTCCAATGGTAAAAGCCAGTGCCGAGGACTGGTGTCTATCTGCTTGACATTTCATGTGTTCCTGTACATCAGTGATGTTTTTTTTCATATCAGAGAGAAGCTTGAGGTATTCATCAGCGGTGGGTGCTTTTGAGCTTTGTGCAGCTGATGATGTGGAGGGTCCTGCCTGAACGGGATAAGGGTGTGTCACCTCAAAGGGGGACTTCTTCGTGGCAGTATGCTTCTTCTGATTGATGGAGAATTGAGCAAGCAACAGCCAGTCTGCCCATTCATTTTGCCTGTCAAAGCAATAAATATGTAGGAATTTTCTGACTTCCTTGTTTACAATCTCGGATTGTCCGTCCGTCTGGGGATGGAAGGTGGTTGAAAGTTTGGTTTCTATACTGAGCCTGTGGTTAATTTCTTTTATAACTTCTGATGCGAATTGGGGTCCGTGGTCAGAAGTAATCGTTAGTGGAAGTCCGTGATGCTTCCATACATTGTTCATAAATAGTTTGGCTGTTTCTAGGGCGGATATGTTTTTGATGCAAGGGATTAGTTCTACTTCCTTGCTAAACTGATCTACCACCGTCAAGATGGAGTCGAATCCTTGGGATAGGGGAAGATCCATAATGAAGTCCGCAGTGATATGTTCCCAAGGGTGTTTGGGAATCAGAAGTGGTTGGAGAAGCCTACTAGGAGCTTGGTTAGTTCCCTTGTGCCGTTGACATGCATCGCATCTAGTGACGTAGTCCTTGACCATAGAGGTCATGCCCAGCCATGAATAATTACGTCTAAGTATGTTCAGGGTCTTTTGATAACCTGGGTGGCCGTGAACCGGGGGGTTGTGAGCGGATTGGATGATCGACATCTGTAATAAGTTAGAAGGAGGTACATAAAGTCGACCGTCATTGTCGGATAGGCAGCCGTTGTGTTCTTCTCGAAATCCATGCTTGCATTTTAATTCTCGTATATCTCATTCCGAGAGCTTGCATGTTTCTAAAAAGATGTGATGTCTAATTTGAGCCCCTTTATCAGTGATCGAGACTGTGATCAAATGGATCATCTCTGGGGGAATGACTAACACTCCTTTGTTGTCATCGTCTATTCCTTCTGTGTAATCCTCTCGTCTAGAGAGGGCGTCAGCTTTGGCCATTGAGGCCCCTGGTTTGTGCACCCAGAGTGCGTTGAATTGTGATAAGTATTGAGCCCAACATGCTTGCCTTCGGTTAAGGTCTTGGCGTTGCATGAACCATTGGAGGTTCACATGATTGTTCCAGATCTCGAATTGGTGTCTAGCACCTTCTAGATAGTGCCGCCATTGTTCTAGAGCTTGGATGACGCCTAGCATCTCCTTATCGGCAATGGGATAGTTTCGTTCTTGATCTGTCATTGAATGGCTCAAATAGGCAACTGGGTGTCATTTATCATCTTTTAAAATAGATAACATGGTGCTGGTAGCAAAGTCTGAGGAGTCACTTTCGACTCGGAATTTGCAGTCTATATCTGGATAAGCGAGAACCGGAGCAGTAGTGAAATGCCTTTTGAGCGTATCAAACGCTTCTTGGCACTGGTCAGACCATATGAAGGGGGTGTCTTTCTTCATCAAGTCATTAAGTGGTCTAGCCACTTTCGAGTAATCCTTGATGAAGCGTCTATAGAAGTTGACTAACCCCATGAAGGATCTAACTCTGCGTAGGTTCTTTGGGACAGGCCATTCTAGAATGGCTTGGACTTTCGTATTGTCCATTTTAATCCCATCCTTTCTGACTATCATGCCTAAGAAGTCAACTTCTGTGGCGCGGAAAGTACACTTTTCCGGTTTTATATAAAGGTTGTTTTCTTCGAGCTGGCAAAGAACTTCAAGTATGATTCAATCGTGTTCGTTTTGATCGTCCGTCTTGGTGAATATCATCAGATCATCTATGTAGACCACCACAACGTCGTCCATGTCGGCAAAGATTTCGTTCATCATCGCTTGGAAGGTGGTGGGGGAATTGCATAATCCAAAGTACATAACTAAGGGTTTGAATGTGCCCTTGAAGCAGACGAAAGCGGCTTTCCATTCATCGCCTTCCTTGATCCAGACGTTGTTGTAACCCCATCGGAGGTCCATTTTTGTAAAGAGCTTCACACCGTGAAGTTTATCCACTAATTGGGATATGAGCGGAAGGGGATAATTATTTTTCACTGTGTGCTCATTAAGGTATCAGTAGTCCTGTACCATTCATTTCTTGCCGTCCTTTTTCGGAATGAAGAAGACCGGAGAGCTTTGGGAGGATTTAGAAGGTCGGATATACCCCTTAGCCAACTGGTCATCCAGGAATGCTTTGACCTTTTCTTGTTCCATAACCGAAAGGGGAATCAATCTACCCTTCTTCGATGTAAAGGTGTCTTTGAGATCTATGGCATGATCCCATGGTTTTCATAATGGCATTCGTTCTGATTCCTTTTTTGAGAATACATTATAATATTTTTTATATTTGGGGGGGACAAGATCTTCCACCGCTGGTTTTGGATCTTGTTTCTATTTGTCTACTTGCGCTTCGAGCGCTCTAATCATGGCATGGACCTGGTATTGAAGGTCCTCTTCCTCTTTCTCCTGAAGGCATAAGAAAAGGGGCTTGCTCTGCAAGCGATGGCAGTGGTATGGGCATCGAGTCATTCGGACCATGCCCTTTGTCCAATCTATTTCTGGGTTGTGTCGTTTTAGCCATTCATATCCGAGGATGAAGGCGTTCTTTCCCAGATCAGTTACTTCTGTCATGACCTTTTTCCGATGTCCCTGGAACTCTACTACTAGCTCCACTGTGTGAGAGATACTTCCGGTGGAGTTTTTGGTTCTATCAACGTTATAGATGGGGATTTCGTGTCGGAGTTTCATAAGAGGAAGTTTGGCGTCTTGCGCCCATTTACGGTCTATAAATATGGCATTGGCTCCGCTGTCTAGCAGGGCTTTTGTTTGGGTATAGTTATCTTCACATCGGTTCGCAAAGGGGGCAATGTGGATATCTAGAAGGATTTCTCGATCTAGATGGAGGTTCCTGACAAAGATATCTTCGGGAAATTCATCTGTTGTAGGAATGTGTGATGTGGATTTTAAAGGGGAATTAAGCACTGGTGTAACGCCCCAGCCGAGCCTCTGAGAGGACTCCCCTATTGGCAAAGAAGAATCTGAAAAATGAGAAGATTGTCCAGAGATGTCTGAGGCATCTGACTCCATACATTTGTTGATCGTTAGTAAAGAAAAAGGATTCGTAGAGGAAATATTTTTCGGTTTTTGTATGTAAGAAGGAGACCATGAAGAAAAAGAAACTTGTCCGTCAGTGCCCTTACCATTCCCAATATGGCTTAGGCCTGGCCTTTTCCTGATTTGGAAGCCATGTTTTCGTAATCCTGGAACCAAGCCCAGGCAGCTTCGAAGTCTAAACCTTGTATATTGGCCATGTAATCACGGCCTTTTCCCTTTGCTTCCGCTTTTGGAGGCAGAGCGGCGTTACTATTTGTCCGGCTGCACAGTGCAGCGCGAACGTTCCTTGTGGTGCTTTTATCCTCTTCCCAGGAGGTTGCGCCTTTATCGTTATCTGAGGCGCAAACATTTCTCAACCATTTTCTAGAATAGTCTTTCTTATGTGATCAATCTTTGACCGATCTGTATCCGCACTCCGGACATCTCTTTAGGTCTGGATGTCTGCAATCTCTTGTAAAGTGGCCCTTTCCACCACATCCGAAGCACTCATGGGAGGCCATCCTTGCCATGTCAATGTCCATTGCATTGAGGTCTTGGGAGGGCCTCTGTAGTTCTGACCCCCGGGCCGTTCCTTGGGTGAGTAGTTTCATTAAATTTTCTTGTTTACCTTGTACTCTCAAGTATTCGGTGAACCTTTTGAAATCTTGCGGGTAACCATTTTCCTGCATGTATCTTTTTACAATCTCCTGATCAGTGTGCTGATAGAGGAGATCTATTAAGTGGGTGTCGTCCAACTCGGCCATGAGTTGGTGTGTTTCGAACTTGGACAGGAATGTTGCCATGTTCAGTTTTCCTTGTGTTAGGTGGAGTAACTGTTGCTTGTGCCACTCCTTGTTGTTGATAGGGTGGAAATGGGTCATCATTAGTTTCGCGAATTGTTTCCATGTAGGCCACCTGTTTGTTTGTGCCTTTTGAAAAATTGTATTGGTGACTTGAGTGGCGTCACCCTTCTTCATTCGTGAAAGTACTGCTTATATGGCAGTGTTATCGTTGAGGACACAGGGGTTTTCTGCTTTCCACATAAGGATCTTTCCCCACCATTCATTAAAGATGTGTCCATGGATTCCATCGAAGTCTCCAGGGTCTGCAATGATCTTGGAGAGCTTTAGTTCTCTACGAGGGGCCGCTCCCTAAGCTCCTGCAGGAATTGCCACAATTTGTTCCTCTGCCTGGGAGAGATTGTTCCTTAGTTGGAGAATCATTGCTCATTGACGATCGATTATTTCGGAGAGTCTTTCTCTCTGTCTTCAGGTGGAGAGGTGGGACTCTTCTGAAGCTTCTAGGTATAACCACAGTTGTGCTCCCACTTCTGCAATGTCATTATCTTGGTGCAGGCTTAGAGCCATTAGGCTTGCTGCAAGTACGGGGGGAGGACGGTTTGTGGCATTGCAGGGTTTGCGGGTCCGGATATAATGAATGTGTAAAATTGATATATTTAGAAAAACTCTTTGTAGTCGACCCTTTTTACCACTCTAAGTCTCTTTACTGAAGATGGTATATGATACCCAGGGATAGGTCCTTGTCCAATCCTATAGACGTTCTTCAGGTAAGTCTTCTTCTGCCATTTGGTAGGCTGAGGAAGAGGAGGAGTGAGGGAAGAGAGGGGTGAGAGAGAGTCTTGCTCGATCTCTGAATGTTCTCTCTTCTTCAGTCTGGAGCTTCCTTCTAAGGAAAGCCTTATTATGATTGGCAATTGCTCCCTCTTTATAGGCGGAGTGGCAATCGATCTTAGCAGAGTGGTGTTATAAAATGGATGTCCCTGCGGTGGGAGTAGGGGCCCTTGAACGAGGTGGGAGAAGGGCGGCAGTGTGTTCTCTGGAGTGAAGTCGTTGGGGTCGACTTCCTCTTCGTATGGGCTCAATATAGAGGTTAAGTCTTCTTTCAACCTCTCTAGCAATGAGGTGGCTTGGATGTGGAAGTGGGAGTGGATTGGTGGTGATGGCTCTCTCTCTGAGCTGTCTAATTCGAAGGTGAAGTTGTCTAATGCCTCTCCACGCTCTAGTCCCAATGGCCCAACTTCTAAGCCGGTTGCTGACTGTTCCTCTTCTATTACATTAATTTGCGCATTCAGGAAATGAGCAATACACTGTGTGTACTGTTCTCGGTCCTGTGCTATAGAAGGGAGAGACCTGTGGAAGGAGATCGGCACTTATAGTGCATACTTTACATTAGTTGCTGTGCTCGATGTCCATACAGTTCGTAACTATTACAACGTACTCTTATCTTGAATATGAGGGCAAAGGTAAAGCTGGTAGAGTCTAGTCTAGTGAAACAACCTTTATAGCGAGGTCATGAAGAGTGAAGCTTTAGGTGTGCACTAGTACTCAAGATGTCGAAAGTCGCTTGAAGGGAAAACTCCAAGAGACTAGACTGAGGACTGTAGCCTCAGTGTCTCCCGGTATATATAGACTATGGAGCTGTATGTACATGTTTGGACTACAGCTATTGACCAATCCTGAAGTCCAGATACCAGTCTATGCTAGCCAATGGCGTAACGTACTCAGCACAGCCGAGATAAGGTATAAGTCATCCCGCAGCAGTGGGGATCAAGGAGAAGGAAAGCCATCGAGGCTATGAGACAGAAATGAAAAGAATGGAAGCTGGATATAACCCTGAGTGGAAATGAAAGTAAAGCGCCTCATCGTAGATGTGGCAGTGGGAGATGAGTGCTGTCACCATCAAGGCGTAAAGCAGAAATGAAAAAGGTGACAAAGATCTCCGTATCCTAAATCAGTTAAGATCCGGATCGGGCGAGTATCTCAGAGTCAGACAGAACTTAGTGATCCCGAGTTCCCATAGGGAGGAACTGTGAGTTCTACCGTGCACTCTTGTGCTGGGTCTGCGAAAGGAAAAGATGAAATGTGTCCATTATTGCGATAAGATAGGAAGAAGAAAGAAAATATATCTAAGTCCATAGTCCGTTTGTGCAGCGATTGCAACAGTTGTTCTAGTTCCTTCAGCAGATACCCTTGTTTTTTGGCTAGGTCATAGTCTATGAAGTTTCCTGTAGCTCCACTATCAATTAGAGCGACAGTTTCAACACTTTGGGAGTTTCTAGACAAGGTAACGGGGATTTGAATTTGACGAGCCATTACATTGTTTATTGTCCTTACTCTAAGAGGAGCAGACCTTGATGCATCCCTCTTTCCTAAAAATCCTCTTCAGCATTTTCTTCAACCCATACTACTGTGACTTTGTGGGTTTCTTCTTCTTCTTGGACTTCTTCATCGAAGCACATCTTGAGCACTCTTAATATTTTGTCTTTGTTGATGTTCTTTCCTTTTAGTCTGTCCAGGTATTGTGTTAATTCGTTCTTTTCCTTCTGGACATATGGTGGAGGGTTTGAGGGTCCTGGTGTGTTTACTGCCCTGATGTGTTGATGTCCTCTTCCTCTTCCTTGGTATCCTCCTCTTCCTCTATTTCCTTTGTGGTGTGCTGCATCCTTCCTTGTGACAAATGAAACAAAGATTTTTCTTGATATGGTCTGCCTTTTCAATTGGTGATAGGCAGACCGCATCTATATTCATAGCATTAGGGTCTTTCCTGGATGTTGAGTGATCCATCCAATAGGGTCTGGTTTTCTTTCCTTTGCCTAGGATGTTTCAAATCCTTCTCTGTTGGATATGGAACTTGCTTGCTTGTTCAACCCATTCTGGAAGGGTTGTGGGGATGTCTTTCTGTGAGAGGACCATGGTGGCCAATTTGGGGTCTAGCCCTTTGGCAAACTGGTCAATGACTGCTGCATTGTCTGGTTTTCTTCCAGATTTGGCAAATACCAACTGGAATGCAGAGATATAGTTCTTGAATCTGCCTTCTTCATCTCTAGTGTTTTGTTTAAGGGTTTCCAAAGTTTTCCTTGCTTCTTATTGGACATTGTAGGGGTAGAATGTCACAAGGAAGTTTTTCTTGAAGTCTGCCCATGAGATGTCGGGCAGTTCTTGGTGTTCTAGGTAGAACACTTCAGTGAAGTATTTTCCCCTTCCTTTGGACATCTTGTTCAAGGCTATGATTACTTTCTGTCCATCTTTGGTGTATATTTATTTGTTTATGGCGAAGTATCCTTCCATTGCCAATATCCATCTCATTGTGTCTTTGGCTTGTCCTGTGAAATCTTCGGACAGTCCAGCTTTGAGCTCTACTGGTTTGTCTCCCATGTTGTTGGTTACTCCGTAAGAATCTGAGATGGGGTTAGGTATCCAAAAGCTAGGGATTTTAGGTGGAGGTTGTTCTCTTTGTTTCCCTTTTCCTGCCACTTTAACCTCTAGTGTCCTTTCAGGGGAGTATGGGGGTTCTGGATATGCAGCTCTTCATTGTTCTTCCTCTTGTTGTTTTCTCCACTGATATACTTCTTTGTACTCCTGATTAATTCTTTCGGTTTCAGATGGAGAGGGGAAAGCAGATCTTATTACTACCCTTGGTTCTTCTTTGGATGGTGGTAACTCTGGAATGAAGTGGGGGGGTGGAGGAGTAACAGGATCTTGTTCAGGGAAGGAAGGAGACGGAGTGTGAGAGCATGCCGAAAACTTAGATTTTCTTGAGAAAATTTTGTAGAGATGTGGGTCTCCTCAAGTCGATGCTTGGAAGTAGGGAAAGCTAGTTCTTTTGTTAATGTTAAGCCAAATCACAGGCAAACACTTGAGCCACTACTTGAAGTCTTCTTGTAAAGGTACTTGTTCTTCCTTAGTGTCTTTCACTAGTTCGCTTGTTACTTGGTATGATTGTGTAGAACTAGCTACCATATCAAGTATGAGTGGGTATCTTTTATACTACAGGAAAGTGAGCATAGACCAAGCCATGAGGTTGCCTCAAGGTTGGGCTATGCTTGCTGCAAAACAAGTCAAAGACAGAGATGAAAAATGGACGGTTACCTCAAGGTAAGAAAGTTCAATGTAACATCTTGAGGTAGGCTATGTATAGGGAAATGAAAAGAGGCTATCCCCTAGTAACTAGGGGAT
This sequence comes from Tylopilus cf. pallidocervicolor, assembly GCA_038093935.1. NCBI lineage: Eukaryota > Fungi > Basidiomycota > Agaricomycetes > Boletales > Boletaceae > Tylopilus > Tylopilus cf. pallidocervicolor. The sequence goes on along the minus strand of JBBPTE010000847.1, from coordinate 894 downwards.
TGAGCATGATCACCAATCAAGAATGGTACTATAGGGTTGTCAAGGTAAGCATAGAGAGTTTCCTCAATCAGTTGTCCTATAGAGACAATGCCAAAGGCCAGAGCATCTGTTCCTCCTAGAAACTGGTGCTCTGGGAACAAAGGAATCAATGTATCATATTCAAACCAGAAATCGTACTGTTCTATAACAACTCTCATAGGAGGCATTGAACTTGAGGAGAAAACCTCAAGAGACTAAGCTGGAGGATGTCTAGTGAAGGCTCCCAGGCTTATATAGCATGAGCTATCTACTGTATATAATTGTATGTGCATAAGCACTACTACTGTATGATAAGCCATAGCCTATAGCATAACTGGCTCTTATCATAGAAGCACTGAGGGTATAAAGGGGTGGCAGCCCCTTATCCTAAGGTTGCCGTGTGGCACATCACTACATATGGATCTCTCTGAGAAGAAGATGGAGATGAAAGGAAGTGGCCATGGGCATCAGTGGCATAAGAAGGTGAAGGTAATGTGAGCCCATGATGGGAAACGTAAGCATGTAGTGTGAAAGAAAGAGTGAATTAAGTAAGGCTGGTTTGCATACCAGCACAAACAAGTCCATCATGCAGACAACAGTTGCATACTTGCAACAATTAGTGCAAGGTGAGGTGAGAAATATAGTCAAGTTCTAATGAAACAACCCTAAACCAAGTGCAAGGCGTAGGTCTCAGGTCACCTAAAGCATGTAACTACTAATAGAGAAGAGGTGGAGTGATCAAGCAAAGATGCTGTGCATCCTTTGGTTAAGAAGAAAACACCAGAAGAACTTAACTGAGGACTGAGCCTCATCAAGGTCCTGGTTCATATATTGTCTAGTGTATTTGTATATATTTGGCCTCTAGCTACATGTATG
>JBBPTE010000846.1:0-11020 GCA_038093935.1 Tylopilus cf. pallidocervicolor | reverse complement strand
TGATAAATGAGGCCCAAGTGCCAAAGGAGTTGGCAGTGAGGGTGGCTTGGGAGAAGGTAGTTGCCCAGGTGAGGGTGTTTCCTTTTTTCATGTATGAGAGGGCAAATACAACCTTTTTGTTGTTAGTATCATAGACCTCTTCGTTGACTAAGAGATACATTCTGACAGAGTTGATCCATTGGGTTGTCTTGGCAGCAGACCTGTCATATTCTTCAGGGGTTGTAATGCAAAGTTCAGTGGGTTTTCTGGTGGACATTGGTGATGGGGATGGGGAAGCTACAGGGAATATGGGAGATTGTATTGGTCTGGTGGTGAGAGATGGAGGTGTGGAAGTTTGTGGAAGTACAACAGCAGAGGAAAGAAGATGGGCGAGATTGGTGGCAGTTTCTAGGGTGGATTGGTCAGGGATGGGAGTATCCTCAGAGATGGGGGACTCCAGTTCTTCAGGTGAGTTTGGGGAGGGGGTAGGCAATGGTTGCCTACAACGTTGAAAGCCCCAGTAGGGGTCTGTGGTGAGTTTGTGGGAAATGGTGGTGGGGCACTACTCGAAGGTAGGCCTGGTATAGGATGAGCTAGTTCTTTTGTTATGCTTGACCTGGGTAGGAGCAAGCATAGCCTTAGATGGAGGCTTGGGAGTGACTGAGGGTTCTGTGGAGGATGTCTAGGTGATGCAACTAAGGTACTGAGGACCATCAGCCTTCTAGTGGCAAGAAGGGAGGTAATGACAAAGTCGTTCTGTGGTTTGAAAAGACTAAGGAGCTGTTAACCTTCTAGTGAGGAGAAGGAAAGCAAGAGGCTAGAGACATCTGAGGAGGGGGTGACTAAGGGAGCCAGCCACTAGGTTCAACAGGAGAACCAGGTGTATTCCTAAGGAAGAACTAGCTAAGGAACATGGGTAGTTCTGCTGGGTTTATATACCTTTGGGGTATCTCATATAGGTAATCAAATGGAAGGTCATAGAATGTGGAAGAACAAATATGAGTCAATGGAGGGAGGTAAGCAATGATGAAGCAAGTGGGTAATCAGCCAGTAGTGACTAAAGGTGGTGAGGTAATCGGCTGGTGATGATGAGGGAAGGATGAGTAATCGGCCAATGGTGATAAAAAAGGAATGAGACATCTGTTATAGAACGATACGATTATTGGTTCGAATACGATACATTGATTCCTTCTCCCCCAGAGTATCGGTCTCTCCCGAGGGAGGACGCTCTGGCCCTTGGTATAGTCTCTATGGGACAACTAATAGAGGAGAACCTTTACGCTTACCTAGAAAACCCCATTGTTCCAACTATGGTGGGGGATCACGCCCAATCTCCCCAGTAGCTAAAGGACCACTTCGTTTTCATTTCCGTTGCATAGCTATACCTCGAGGTATTACGTTCAGCTTCTCTACCTCGAGGTAAACATGTGTTATATTCATTTCCATCGTTGACTCGTTCCGCAGCGGGAACACAGCCCAATATGAGGTATCCTCATGCCTTGGTCCGTGCCCAAACTTACTTAGTATATGAAGGATCTGTAAACCCTTGTAACCATAGCTAGTTCTATGCAATCATACCAAGCTACAAGCGAACTAGCGAAAGACACCAAAGAAGGATAACAAGCCCAAATACAATTACTAAGAATAAGCAAAGAAGAATCACTAAAGCCTTCGCTGTAACTTGGCTTAATGTTAACAAAAGAACTAGCTCTTCTATACTCCCAAGCACTGACTTGTGGAGATCCACCCGTCAAAATTTTCGCCCGAAAAACAAAGTTCTCCGCCCGCTCTCGCACCCCTTCTCCATCCTCCACTGAACAAGACCCAGTCACCCCATCCCCACCTCGCTTCGTTCCTGAACTCCCTCCACCTGAAGAAGAAGAGGAACCAAGGGTAGTAGTAAGACCCGCCTCCCCAACTCTATCCGAGCAAGAAAGGATCGACCGAGAATACGAGGAATCATTCAAGTGGAGACAAGAACAGGAAGAACAAAGGAGAGCAATTTATCCAGAACCACCATATTCCCCAGAAAGAACCTTAGAAGTAAAAATATCGGGCAAAGGGAAACAAAGAGAAGAATGTCCAAAAATCCCTAAATTTTGGATACCAGAAACCTCTAAAACAACCGACAATATGGCGGACAAACCTGTAGAACTCAAAGCCGGCCTACCAGAAGACTTTTCTGGACAAGCGGAAGATGCTATGAGATGGATACTAGCCATGGAAGGATACTTCGCCATGAACAGAAGAATCTACACCGAAGATGGACAAAAGATAATCATCGCTCTAAACAAAATGTCCAAGGGAAGAGGAAAGTACTTCGCGGAAGCATTCTACTTGGAACATCAGGATCTGCCCGACTATACATGGGCAGAATTCAAAAAGAACTTCCTAGCAACCTTCTACCCCTACGACGTTCAACAAGAAGCAAGGGAAACATTGGAAACCCTCAAACAAAACCTCAAAGATGAAGAAAATGGATTCAAAAATTATATATCCGCATTCCAATTGGTCTTTGCCAAGTCCAGCAGAAAAATAGACAACGCAGCAGTCGTAGACCAATTTGCTAAAGGACTAGACCCGGAACTAGCAACAATGGTACTCTCCCAGAAAGAAATCCCCACTACCCTCACGGAATGGGTAGAACAAGCAAGCAAATTCCACATACAACAAAGAAGAATCAGAAGCATCCTAGGAAAAGGAAAAAAGACCAGGCCCTACTGGACAGATCACTCTACATCCAGAAAAGACCCAAACGCGATGGACATAGATGCAGTCCGCCTATCTCCCATAGAAAAAGCAGACCACATCAAGAAAAATCTATGTTTCATATGCCACAAAGAAGGATGCAGCACCAGGAACCATAAAGGAAACAGGGGAAGGGGAGGATACAGAGGAAGAGGAAGGGGAGGAACACACCAACATATAAGGGCGGTAAACACACCAGGACCCTCACACCCCCCACCATACATTCAAAAGGAAAAGAATGAACTTACCCAGTACCTAGACGGACTAAAAGAAAAGAGCGTCGACAAAAAAGAAATACTAAGGGTACTCAAGACATGCTTTGATGAAGAAAACCAGGAGGAAGAAGAAACCCATAAAGTAGCAGCAGTACGAATTGAAGAAGAACAAAACGAGGATTTTTAACGCAGAGGGATGCCTCAACGTCTACCCCTCTTAGAGTAAGGACAATAAACAATGTAACAACTCGACAAATCCAAATTCCTGTCACATTGTCCAAAAACTCTCAAAGCGTTGAAACAGTAGCCCTAATCGACAGCGGAGCTACAGGAAACTTCATAGACTGCAAACTGGCCAGAAAACAAGGATATCCGCTGAAGGAACTAAAACAACACCTCAAAGCACAAAATGTGGATGGAACAAGTAACCAAGGAGGAACGATAAAATACAAAACCAGCATACAAATGACCATCGGAAAGAATAAATCCACACAGGAATTCCTCGTTCTCAATTGTGGTACAGAAAACGTCATCCTAGGGATGCCGTGGTTACAAAACGAAAATCCCTCAATCGATTGGAAACAAGGAAAGATCACTATGAACAAACAATCCCCCGAAGAAACCGAAGAACAAAGATACCTCATCAGGTATCTAGAAATCGACCCAGAAAAGAAAACATCCCACAAATGGAATAAACGATACAATCCATACTACGAACTAACCTACAAAATCACCATTGCCACACAAGCGGCACAACAAGAAACAAGGAAAGAAACAACTGTTCCAGAAGTATTCAAACAATTTAAAGAAGTATTTGAAGAACCACCAAAGGGAAAACTTCCACCAGAAAGACCCTTCGACCATGAAATAAAACTTAAAGAAGACTTTACCCCACGAGTAGCTAAAGTCTACCCATTAAACCCAAAAGAACAAGAAGCATGCTGAAACTTCATCAAAACAAACTTGGAAGAAGGAAAGATTGTCCCATCAAAATCTCCACAAGCATCACCATTCTTCTTCGTAGCAAAGAAAGACGGAACACTCCGTCCATGTCAAGACTACAGATATGTCAACTCCCATACAATAAAAAACGCCTACCCTCTACCCCTAATCTCGGAACTGATAGACAAACTAAAGAACACCAAATACTTCACAAAACTTGATATCAGATGGGGATATAACAACATCAGGATCAAACCAGAAGACAGATGGAAAGCCACATTTATCACCCCAGAAGGACTATTCGAACCAACGGTCATGTTCTTTGGCCAATGTAACTCCCCGGCAACCTTCCAAGCATTCATGAACTATATCTTCACCGACTACCTAGCACAAGGATGGCTGATCATATATATGGACAACATAATGATAGCTTCTGACGAACTACCCATCCACCACGAAAGAACAAAGAAAGTCCTACAAAGATTACTGGATCATGGACTTCATCTCAAACTCGCAAAATGTGCCTTCGACACACAAGAGGTAGAATACCTAGGATTGATCATAACTCTAGGACTAGTAAAAATGGATCCTGCCAAACTGAAAGCCATCGAAGAATGGAAACCACCCACCTCAGTAAAAGGAACTCGATCCTTCATCGGATTCTGCAATTACTACAGAAAGTTCATCCTGAACTTCTCACTCACCACCAAACCACTACACGAACTAACAAAAAAAGGAACACCCTGGAAATGGACCCCAGAATGCCAACAAGCATTCGAGAAACTAAAAGAAGCATTCCTCCAATACCCCGTATTAACTATGCCAGATTTACAAAAACCATTTATGGTCATGACTGACGCGTCTTTAACAGCAACAGGAGGAATACTCATGCAAGAAGATGCCAATGGGGAACTATACCCCTGTGCATACCTCTCCAAGACACTAGGAGACGCGGAGCGAAACTACGACATATATGATAGAGAACTACTCGCAGTAATACATGCTCTCGAAGAATGGAGACACTACCTCCAAGGAACAAACTTCCCTGTAACCATTCTTACTGACCACAAAAACCTCACATACTTTAAAGAGCCAAGAAAACTCTCTCAACAACAAGCACGATGGCAACTTTTCCTTCAAGACTTCGACTTACTTTTCATCCACACCCCAGGAACAAAAATGGCACCAGCAGACGCCCTCTCCCGCAAAGACGAAGTAAACACCACAGAAGATAACCAAGCCATCACTTTACTACCAAACCATCTATTCGTCAGAAAAATAGACCTAGAATTAGCAGAAAAAATAAAAAGCTCCTCAACAAAAGACCCGTTAGTCCTCAAAGCACTACAAGCCATACACGAAAAAACATCCCTGTTCAAAAGAGCATTCCCCACTGATTGGACTTACTCGGATAAACAACTCTTTTACAAACAACGGCTATACATACCCCCCGAACTTCATAACCCACTACTCAAGGAACTCCACTCCTCCCCTATCGGAGGACATGAAGGAGTCCTCAGAACCATCGCCCGCACTCAAAGAGACTACTGGTGGCCAGGAATGACATCATTTATCAGGAAATATGTCACAGGCTGTGCAATCTGTCAGGCCTATAAGGCAAACACCCACCCCAGCACACCGGCATTATCTCCAATCCACTCTAAAGCCACCCGCCCATTCCAGCAGATCTCAATTGATCTTATCACCGACCTACCCCCCAGCGATGGCGCCGATTCTATATTGGTCGTGGTTGACCACGGGCTTACAAAAGGGGTAATTTTCCTAAAAACGAACAAAACAGCGTCTGCTGCTGATATAGCCACTCTCTTCTTCAAAAATGTATTCCCCCGCTTTGGACTACACGACTCTTGTATATCCGACAGAGGACCACAATTCGCCTCGGCGTTTGCACGAGAACTATCTCGCCTGCTAAAATACGACCTAAAATTATCTACAGCGTTCCACCCACAAACCGATGGAGAAACAGAAAGAGTAAACCAAGAACTAGAAACGTACTTAAGAATATTCTGCAGAAAGGATATATCAAAATGGGCCGAATTCCTCCCAATTGCCGAATTCTCCCACAATTCTGCCGTACATTCCTCAACTGGACAAACTCCATTTTACCTTATGTACGGATACGAACCAAGAAGTTACCCAAAGATTGGAAAAATGTTCATCCCACACTTAGAAAACAGACTAAAAGAAATAGAAGAGGCACGAAGGGAAGCCCTAGCTGTACACGAGATAACACAAAGAATAATGAAGGAAAGAACAAAGTCAAACTTCAAACCGTGGAAAGTAGGAGAAAAAGTGTGGCTAGAAGGAAAAAACCTCAAAATCCATTACAAATCAAGAAAATTCGCACCAAAAAAAGAAGGACCCTTCGAAATCATCAAGGTCCTATCTCCCATCACGTATAAATTAAAACTTCCAAAACAATGGAAAATTCATGACGTGTTCCACGCCTCCCTACTATCCCCATATAAACAAACTCAGGAACATGGCCCTAGTTTCGCCGAACCTCTGCCAATAACGATAAAAGGGGAAGAAGAATTCGAAATTGAAAAAATCGTCTCACACCGAGGGAGTGGAAACCGAAGACAATACCTAGTGGCGTGGAAAGGATATCCCACATCGGAAAATACGTGGGAACCAGAACGAAACATAACAAACGCACAGACCATCCTCAAAGCGTATAAAACACAATGAAACTTGGAGTAAGAAAACCCATCAGCCTCATCCAGCCAATAAACAACCACAACATGTCTTCTACCCTTGCACCCACCGTTCTTAACAAAAAACTCCCCATCCAAATCCAACGCCTCCCAGCCGACGCCTGCAGAATGCTCTACGGAATCGTCATAGGAAACGCAGTCACTTGCTACGCCCTGGAGCGTGACCCATGGTATACCGAAAACCATCGCCTCATCGAAGGCATCGAACTATATAGGACATTCAAAACCCTCTCGCTCATCCACAGTCTCTGTTGCCCACAAGGACTCCCAACACCGTACGACAACGCTATGACCTGCGCCTTAGCGGATGCTAAAAGAAGAGTCCTCGACCTCTTACACAACGACGGATTCTTCGGAGTCATCAACAACCTCCTCCCGGAACTCCTCTCTCCATTTCTCCTTCCCATCCTAGCATTGCTTTCCGCCGGAGAACGTGACGGCTATTTTAGGGAAACTGGCTTCTTTGACGAAGACTTCAATGAGGCCATGAGGAGGATGTGGAGGAACAGGGATAACAGAGAAAGAATCCCCATTAGGGAAAGAGAAGAGGGCAAACTAGATGAAGAAGAAGGGGAAACGACTACCGTGGTCAACAGCTCTAGAGAAGGGACCCCGCTTTCCTTTCGCAGCACTCCTCCACCTCAGGTCACCAGGAGGACAGAACCACTCTGCAGACGACCACGGAGAGAACGACGAGAGGACGCGGCAGTCATGTCCCCAGACACCTTTATCGCATCAGCTATCCAAGGAAGACGAAGCCAACCATATATCTATCAGACGGAACCTCCACGAGCTGCAACACCTAATAGGGAATACCACCCCCGAACACCCTCTCCATGCTACACACGACCTCTTCCCCCTCCACCTAGACGTGCTACCGCTCCTGCCCAGCTTGTTGCAATCGATGACCTGGGAGCAATGACTAGTACACAACGATTTAGTCAAACTGAAAAGCGTTGTTTCACCTCAACCAGCAGGGCCATTTCCGGGTTGAATGCCCGCATTACACGTGCCCTCATTGCAAAACGAGTGCTCCAGGCCACCCTCAAAAGTTCTGTCCACAAGTACAATGTCCCGTGTGCAACTCATTGGGCCACTCTCGAATCGAGTGCCCCTTACATCGAGCCAGGTACGACTCCGATGAGGACCTGGAAGTACACGTATGGAACGAGGGCGACTGTTCAGACGGAGGAGGAACTTCTTTTTAAAGGACAAATGCAGGGAAAGATAACTGAAGCGGTGCTTCAGTTCTATGAACGGGGTAATGTTATAGAACGATACGATTATTGGTTCGAATACGATACATTGATTCCTTCTCCCCCAGAGTATCGGTCTCTCTCGAGGGAGGACGCTCTGGCCCTTGGTATAGTCTCTATGGGACGACTAATAGAGGAGAACCTTTACACTTACCTAGAAAACCCCATTGTTCCAACTATGGTGGGGGATCGCACCCAATCTCCCCGGTAGCTAAAGGACCACTTCGTTTTCATTTCCGTTGCATAGCTATACCTCGAGGTATTACGTTCAGCTTCTCTACCTCGAGGTAAACATGTGTTATATTCATTTCCATCGTTGACTCATTCCGCAGCGGGAACACAGCCCAACATGAGGTATCCTCATGCTGTTACAAGACGTTACTCCATGGTCTACTACACCGTCTATGATCCCCAGGCATTAGGACACCCGACGACCCCATATCCATTTTCCCCCTTATGAAGACCCATATGATTAACCTACAAACAAGACCTTTTGGTCAACCAGAAGTACCAGGAAGAATTCCTTAGGAACCTCGCAGAAGAGGAGGACAGAACATCATCCCTTAAGAACCTCGCAGAAGAGGAGGACAGAACATCACTCTTAAGAACCCTCGCAGAAGAGGAGGACAAAACACTATCATCGGAAACCTTGCAAAAGAGGAGGATGGAACACTATCTTCAGGAATCTCACAGAAGAGGAGAAGTATCATCCTTGAAGACCTCGAAGAAGAGGAGGAAGTATCGTTCTTAGGAACCTCACAGAAGAGGAGGAGTATCACCCCTAGGAATCCCGAGTCACCAAGGCTATGCCACAGCATCCCGAGCCACCATGGCTATGCCACAGCATCCTGAGTCATCATGGCTGTACCACAGCATCCCGAGTCATCATGGCTGTACCACAGCATCCCGAGTCATCATGGCTGTACCACAGCATCCCGAGTCATCATGGCAGTACCACTGCATGACAAGTCATCATGATGATATCACAAGAAGTCACCTTGACAACCAAAGAGAGAGAGAGAACCCTAGATATGCATCCGCAGTTACGCACTCTCACAACGAGGCACAATGCCCGCATCCACTTAATGACCACTCTCACAACGAGCACATGCACTCTCATGACAGGGCACGATGCCTGCATATGCAGTACTTGCACTCTCACGATGGGGCACGATGCCCATATTCACATAACGATCGCTCTCACGATGGGACATGATGTCCGCATTCTCATAACGCTCATTTCCATAATAAGACTTGACGACCATCTTTCCATAGCCTTATCCAAGGCCTGCTTATCGCATTATGAACTCGCTTTATTCATCACACGGACATTACTTAGGCATGTATGCCTCACCACAGATCCTTACCAATATAGCACAGGTAACACTTGGTCCGTGCACCATTACGAACACTATATAAAGCCATACTTGTACAACGATGTACCTTAGCTAGATCTATGCAATCATCCTGCGTTGTGCAAGAATTCTAGTGAAGTCACAGTCCAAAGATACTTCCTCTTAACTGAGTGAAGGTAACTGGGAAGGTAGTGACCAAGAGGAGGAGGAGAGGCTAATCACATCAGCAATCTATCAAAACCTATAACAATCTAGGATGGACTCAAAGACATCCAGAAAGTCTCTAGTTAGGAACGATGACTAGGACCCTTGTATAACAAGGGATAACGTTAACACATGCCTTGGTCCGTGCCCAAACTTACTTAGTATATGAAGGATCTGTAAACCCTTGTAACCATAGCTAGTTCTATGCAATCATACCAAGCTACAAGCGAACTAGCGAAAGACACCAAAGAAGGATAACAAGCCCAAATACAATTACTAAGAATAAGCAAAGAAGAATCACTAAAGCCTTCGCTGTAACTTGGCTTAACGTTAACAACATCATGAAATGAGAAGATAGTTCAAGAAAAGAAAAAGGGAGACATGGTCATGGTACAATGGGAACAAGAAAGGAATTGTAACACCTCCTCTATTCCTTATGATGAACCTCTGATCCTCCAAACTCTGAAATACAAGGACACAGACTTGGCAAGGGCATGACATGCAAGTCATGTGCTAATGTCCTTATCTTCCAACTCTAACTCTGATCTGCTGTTTGTCACCTCCAGTTCAACTCTGGACCTACCCATGGTAATTATTCTCCTGTACCTCTGGACCTCTGATGTTACAATTGCTGCACAACATAGGATAGACTTAGAACATTTTCTTTCTCTTTCTTATCTTATTGTGATAACGGACACATCTTATCTTTTATTCTTTGCAGACCCAGCATAAGAGTATATGATAGGACTTGCAGCTCTGCCCTACCAGAGCTTGGGATCACTAGGTTCCATTTGCCACTGAGACTCTCACCCAATCTCTGGCACTTCTTTTCATTTCTGCTTCACACCCACATGGCATTCATTTCCCACTACCATATTTATGATGAGATGTTATCCATTTATTACCACTCAGGGCTATGTCCTACTTCCATTCTTTTCATTTCCACTTTACAGCCTCAATGGCTTTTCTTTTTTCTGATTTCCACTGCTGCAGGATGACTCACCCTTATCTCAGCTATGCTGAGCTTGATATGCTATTGGCTAGTATAGACACTTATCTGGACTTCATGATTGGTTGATACCCATACATACAAACATGTACAAAGTAGTTGTTTGTCTATATATACCAGGAGACACTGAGGCCATGGTCCTCAGTCTAGTCTTTTGAAGTTTTTCCATCAAGCAACTTTTGATTCCTCCAGTCTAAGTGCAACCTGAAGCACTGCTCCTCCAGCATTCACTTTTGGTTGTTTTACTAGACTAGACTCTTATTAGCTTCACCTTGCCCTCATATTCAAAGAACAAGAGTATATTGTAACTATGAACGATGCTATGCATTGAGCACAGTGACTAACAGTAGTATACACATAAGTGCTGATTCAGTTCCATAGATCTCTCCCTTCAATCCTGGCAGATCTAGAGCAGTACACACAACACATTGCTCATTTCCTAGCCACCCCAATTAATATAGTTGAAGAGGAGCAGTCAGTGATTGTTGAAGTTGGATAATCAGAACCAGAGTTGTGGAATCAGTTCAATGACTTCTGGGAGATTTAGATGTAGACCTGCTGATATACTTGCAGT
>JBBPTE010000837.1:0-11091 GCA_038093935.1 Tylopilus cf. pallidocervicolor | reverse complement strand
GGAGGACCTCAGCGAGGCCATCATCCTCACCCGGGAAGCACTCAACCTTCAGCCCCAAGGACATCCTGATCGGTCAACAACTCTGAGCAACCTTGCAGTTCATCTCTTTGCTCAGTACATGCAGCTCGGGTCAATGCAGGATCTTGATGAGGCCATCATGCTCAACCAAGAGGCACTCCATCTTCATCCTCCAGGAGACCCTGACCATTCAACATCACTAAACAACCTTTCCAATCACCTCGCCACAAGATACAAGTTGCTCTGGGAAATGCAAGACCTCGATGAGGCTATCATGCTTGACCGAGAAGCACTCACGCTTCATCCTCATGGGCACCCCCATTGATCGATATCCCTGAATAACCTTGCGGCTCATCTCTTCGCTCGTTTCAACTTTCTGGGGACAATGCAAGACCTCAATGAGACCATTGTCCTTGGGCAAGAAGCACTCGGCCTTCGTCCGCAAGGGCACCCTCTTCGAGGCAGCTCTTTGGATAACCTTGCGAATGACCTCTTCGTCCTCTATGAGAAGCTGGGATCAATACGGGACCTTGATGAGGCCATTGTCCTCGAGCAAGAGGCACTCGACCTTCGGTCCCAAGGACACCCTAACCAGTTGATGTCTTTGAATAACCTTGCAGTTCATCTCTTCACTCGGTATAAGCAGCTCAAGGCAATGCAGGATTTAGATGAGGCAATTATCCTCGACAGAGATGCACTTGAGCTCTGCCAGAAAGGGCACCCTCTTCGATCTAGCTGTCTGAGCAACCTTGCGCTTTGTCTCCTAGCTCAGTACGAGGAGCTTGGGGAAAGTCAGGACCTCGATGAGGCCATTTTACTCACTCGAGAGGCACTCGACCTTTGTCTGCAAGGTCACCCTGGTCGGGCAGAATCATTGAAGGATCTTGCACATTACTTGCGTACTCAGTTCGCACTCTCAGGACGGAGAGAGGAGGAGGAGGAGGCATTCAGCCTTTATGCCCAGCTTGCTCATGTGGACCAATTTGTGTCTTCCACTGACCTTTCCACTGTCAGGGCGTGGATCCATGCGGCCGAGGATCTCCAGCATCCCACTCTACTCCTCGCATATGAAACTTCCCTGCGACTTCTTATTCAACATCTTGCCACTCTCCCGTCATTACCTGAGCATCACGTTGTTCTCAGGGACCTCACATCGTCGCTCGCTGTAGATGCATTCTCAGCGTGCCTTCGTCAACGTGCTCCTGCCCATGCAGTCGAGCTTCTTGAACAAGGCTGGGGTGTCTTCTGAAGCCAACTCACTCGCCTCCACTCCCCATTCGATGATGTTGCGGAATCTGGGCCAGAGGGAAAAAAGGTGGCAAACAAATTCATGCACCTCTCCTCACTCATTCGCAATGCTCTTGGTTCATCTGCTGTAGATCAGCATGAACGTTTATGCCATCTCAACATCAAAATGCAACATCTTGTAACCAAAATACGTGAGCTTCCTGGATTTTCCCATTTCCTTCTTCCCTCCCTTTTCTCAGATCTCCAATGCGCGGCCAGCGAAGGACCCGTCATCATCCTCAATGCAAGCAAATATTCCTGTAATGCACTCATTGTCTTCTTCAGTCAAGATCCTCTTCATATTCCATTGCAGATCACACAAGAAGACGTCTGCAACCTGTCCATGGAGATCCATGCCTTGACTGTGTGCACGACAAGGTCAGATATGACAAGACAGCTCGCATCGTTCTTACACAAACTCTGGGATCAGATCGTCTCTCCCATCGTTGAATTCCTTCAGACAACGCATCCGTCCCAATCCCGCATTTGGTGGTGTCCCACCACTGAGTTTTCCTTGCTGCCTTTGCATGCTGCTGGTCCGTTTCGGAGAGGTCAACAGAAACTATCTGATCTTTACATCTCGTCTTACACTTCAACACTAACCGCTCTCATTCGTGCCAGACAGAATGACCCATCTAATGTTACCGCTGAACAGAAACATTTTCTTGTGATAGGTCAGGCCAAAGCCGCAGGCGAGAGTGAACTTTTTTCCGTAGGCACAGAATTGGACAATATTGGTCAGTACATCGATGGCCTTGCAATGTACACGCACTTGGCTGGCTCGGAATCCCACATTCCTAGGGTCATCGAAGAGCTTGGCAGAAATGAATGGGTCCACTTCACCTGTCACGGTCTCCCTAATCGAGCCCAGCCGTTCGACTCCGCGTTTGCACTCCACGACGGGCATTTTACAATTCAGCAGATCATCGGGTGCGATTTGAAGAACCCCGAGTTTGCATATCTCTCTGCATGTCATACGACTGTCGGGGATGAAGAGAGCCCTGACGAGGTGATCCATCTCACGTCTGCGATGCAGTTTGTCGGGTTCCGTTCGGTGATTGGGACGATGTGGGCGGTGAACGATGGTGAGACGAACAAGATCACGTTGAGATTCTACAAGTATATGGTGGACGAGTCTGGTTGTCTTGATCACACTCGCGCAGCGTTGGCGCTGCACAGGACGATGAAGTCCATGGATATACCATTTGATCAACGGATTCTTTATATTCATCTGGGCGTGTGATATCTTTGTTCACTCTCTTGCTTGTCATTGCTATTCGTCACTGTTATCGAATGTGTTATCTATTGGTTTATGCAATGCCCACATGTAATGTTTCATCAGATCGAGTAGAACGAGACTTTGCCATCTTGCGTGAACTATGTTTCTTCCCTTTCCTTCTTCCCACTCAATTCTCTGCTGCGCATCAGTGGAAAATAGCATCCCGAATGCAAGTAAATATTCCAGTGGCTTTTACTCGACGAAAACCCTCTACGTTCCATTACAAATTACACAGTACATGTTGACATTGACTGTGTGCTTGACAAGGGTGGATATGACAAGAAAGCTCGCAACACTCTCATGCATGCCCTGGGGACAGAATATATCACACAGTTGATTTCATTTGGGGTATGTGCATCTACTGACCAGAGTGGTCTGTTGACTGGACTGCTCTGTGAGTCATGCTGTCGAGAGGTGTCAAAGCACCACTGATCTGCAGAGCATGGGATTTAGTAGTATCAGCTAAGGCTGGCTTAGATGGAGTGTGGGCGAGACCATACACACATCCTGCATTCCCTTGGCCTGGGATGTATACAAACTACTGTTCCCCTCTGCATACACTTGGTTCCTTCCATGCACAGGTTTATAATGCTTCACAACAGTGTTTACTATTAGTAAAAACAAATGCAGAGCAGTATACAGCTTACTCGTATGGAACAAACCATCTGGTCTGGTTTCCCCATGATTCAAAGTTGAGCCCACATCTACACAGCACTGGCAATTATGGCCACACAGGCTGTAGCATCGGCGTCAGCTGAATTTATCATGTACTAAGAAAGGCAGGAGAAAATGTGGGACCCCCAAGACCATAGCTGTAATCCGAAATGTCACTGATCTAATTCCTCTTCTGCCTGCAACCACGGACAGCCCCAGACAACTCGAGTTGCACACTTGCATTTACTTGAAGTATATTCATACACCATGGATCAAGCCCTTGACCCGAGACTGACTGCTCTTGCACTGCGAGGACCCTGAATTGCAGAGTCGTTGTATGGGACCAACTAGCTGTAGTATTGAGTCCAATCACCATTCACCAGTGAGCCAGGATGGAATCGGAAGGCTCAAAAGGTGCATCTGTCATCCACTCAGTATGGCAGGGTATTGAAGTAATCTCTCTCAGTCGAATGGTTGTATTCCCTGGCAAAAGCTCTTGTTGCCAAGTTTCAGGAAGCAGGGGAGACCAAGTACATTGACGAGGCGATCATCCTTGATCATGAAGCGCTGGAAGATTACCCACCTGGGCACCTCGAACGGCCCACCTCACTCACTACACTTGCAATCCACCTCATGATTCGTTATAACTGGCTTGGTGCGATGAGGGATCTAGAGGAAGCCATCGTGCTTGGCTGAGAAGCACTCAATCTTCTTCCTGTTGAGATATCATGGTTTCAGGTATCTTATCTTATCTTCATACCATGATATTCTAGGCCCAGATGAGCTAATCATGGTGCCTTATTACACTTACATGATTTGTCAGACATGACATCATAGATAAGCTCCTTTATTGCCATTCGCTGATATATTTGTTATCTGACTGCAGATGACTCATTCTTCATCATCCTGTCACATGACCTTCCATGGCATTCCATGGAGTTCTACTTCACTACTATACATAGTATAGGTCCCAAATAGGGACAAACATTACTGTTAGTATATAAGACCGACGCTGTTGCCTCTTATGAACAACAGTCTTTTGACCTGTTCTTCTATCTGCTTAGCTCTAAGCTTCACAGCTTCATCCAAAGCTCTACACTCTACACCTAGCTTAGGCTATCCTCAAACTCAATGCCACTTCCTTTGTCACATACAATCTTACCTGGTACGTTTCTTACCAGGTGTTCCTCTCCTCTGTCTGCGCTTGTTGGAATTGTAGAGTTCCGATAGATTATGGGCCCTGTGACATTATTGGATTATGTCTAAGAGTATACCAGACGAATCTATCCGATGCACGATTGTCCCTGTGACATGACGCCCTTGTTCTTTGGTTTAGCTGGAATACTGATCACTTCATATTTCACTCTGGTCACACCCTCGAGGTCACTGACTATTGCGTTGCCCTTCCTTATGCTGACTGTTTGGTCACTGAACCATTTATACAACAAGCGTTTCTCCTTTTACTGGAAAGTAAGGAGGAACATAGGTGCTAACCAATATCATTTGGCTCTCATTGTAGAACCACTCAGTGAGGAATCTACATCAGTCAGATCTCACAGACATTGGCATATAGGCAAAGCAGATCAAGTCATTCTACGCACTCCCTATAATCCTTTTCCAATCTACCCATCCACTTTCCATCCAGAACAACATCCTGCTCCAGACACCCATGTTGTATCTCCTGGTGTACCCTTTCAGATCCCCTGTTATATCTGTGGAGGACCTATCAAGCTTGGAGAAATCCATACACACGACGAAGCTCTAGTCAAATGACAATCCAGCTTCAATGATATCTCTCTTCATCGATCCACTTCTATTCTGATCCATCACCCTATTGTCCACGGATGATATCCTCGCATACCTGAACTCAAAGTCCCTGCTTGGGTAATATCCGAACCACTTCGCTTTGGACAGATAACCGAGATCAATATACGAGAACTCGAACAGTTCATCCATGACAATCCTATCCTTCCCAACACAGATCTTCCCACTGTGCCTACTCCACAAAACACTCCTGCAGACTCTCCACCTTCATACAATGGCCAACCTTGCCATGAATTTCAATGAGCTTAACCTCAATGAAGTTGACCCCAATGATCTCAACGACGGCTTTGATCCCATGTTTCATGATGCCAATGTCATCAACCCTAGGCTACCAGCTCTAGGAGAAAACCTTTGGAGTTATAGATGTGATGAGTATGCAGATTGCCAGGCTTTTGTGAAGCGCAACCCCACAAAGATTGTCCTACCGGAAGAAGGACCAGAGGATCGCTATGGGGAATATTCCAAAACCGTCTACTTTAGAGAAAGGAACATTCATGAAGACTATGATCTGATGAACCACGTTCTTTCGGACAACTGGGAAGAATGGTCTCCTTATGCGAGAGCTGCAGGTGGACCATATTTAAATGACGATGAAGCCTCCATCTCCAATCGGCTAATCTGGCCGATTACCATCCAAACTGGTGAGAACACTAATGCCTGTGAGAACGTTAATAGCACCATATACCGAGGTGAAAGCCTCTACTCCACGTATACTGGAGTGGGAATCCCCTTCCAGACTCCTTGAGGGATGCAAATGCCGGACATGCTGGCTCACAATATAGGATGGGAGATTATATGTCGCTCACACTTCCCTCCCAACGACTTCAACAGAAAATTCCTTAAATCTTTAGACGTTATTGATCCCCTATACCCAGAGAATACCAACAACAAGTTCCAAGTTCCAACACTTCGGAACTATAACAAGATCATGGATAAGGCTCGCAGACAAAACCACCACACCTTTAATCCCTTCTATTCACATCCACTTCGACAGCTACTTCGTTCCTTCAATGACCCAGAAGTTATTTGAACTGCACTATGAATGGCTGAGGGCTTGCCTAACTACAGACTCCCTCGCCGAGCTCGAATTGAAGGTGAAGAAAGAAGGAGACTTCAAGGTTAAGCTTAGGTTTCTGATGCAGCAGGTCCCTTCTAGATGGCCTACTCCTCCTTTTTCCTCTCTTCCATATACAGACAATGACACTTCTGAACAACTGTATGATTTTCTTGAAATGTCTGCCTATTTTCCTCCATATAACGATTTTAATTATCCTTTCTTGAGTACTGATAAAGAATGGTTTATTGTAGAAGGTTTCATGTATGATACTGAATGGTGCAATCCTCATTACGTTGCTCTGTTCGATCTGCATGATTTCTATGCCTTCTATAAACCTGAGCCTAATAAGTTCAGTGAAAAACCACTCTTATCATTTAGTCCCAAGAGTACAAGACGCCTCAAGTGGCTCTTGAAGGATAAGGAGCAAAAAGATAGATTCAGAAGAAGTCTCGAATGGAAGAATCGAAAATATGGTTTGCCTAATGAACTTATGCAACCATTACTGCCATCTGATGAAGAGGAATCTGAATCGGATTTGGAGCATTCCATAGAGATAAGACCAAGTGCCTTGCCAACTAACATTCAATGATCAACTGATCTAGAACAATCTCGTTTCCTTGTCTCATATGTATTTAACAATGCACTAACTGATTTCTTTGGATTCTAGTCATAAACAATGGCTCTTCCCACGAACACTGAGTTCAAGATTGAATCCACCTTCCAATCCCGCATTCCTGTTCTTACTGGAGCGTCTAACTACGCTTTATGGCGAACCAGGATGGTTCAAGCCTTACAAGGAGTTAGCATCTACCCCATCATCAACCGAATCCTCACATGGTGAAGCTTAGCCACACATGTTCCTGCAGCAGCAGGTGTTGCAGAATACTGGCTCCCTAATGACAATACTCGTAAATGGGTTGCTGTGGACATGAGAGCAGTTTCCTTCATAGGAATGATGATGGAGGATCACCTCCAGACATACATCAACTTTGACTACATTGATTCCAACGACCCAATGTCTTTAGCCGCTGACCTCTGGGACAACTTGCAAAATCTTTTTGCACCAACTGGAATCTCAGGAAGATTTCTCCTCTTTCATTGACTCACTCAACTCCATATCCACGAGAAACATACACTCGAGGATATAGCTCAAATCATCACCTTGTACCATCAGATGAACACCGCAGGTCTACAGTTACCTGAAGACTTATGTGCTATGATGATGTTAACGAGACTACCAGACTCTTGGTATCAGTTTTCATCAACTTTGGTACAAACAACACCTCCTGCCGATTTTAATTTGGACACAATCCAAACTAGAATCATCAACGAACTCAACTATCGTTCAAGCACTAAACCACTGTCTCACAGAATATCCAATGTGGAGACTGAATCCAGTTCATATGCTAATGTGATAAAGTGTGGACCTCCTTCCAACAACAATTGGAAGAAGAATCAGAAAGGGAAACAACTGCAAGGTCAATCCCAATCTGAACTGCCTAAACAAAAGCAATAACCACAAAGGAACTATTCTCACCCAGGCACATCTGCCTCTCATGAGGGAGTACCTCCCAAAAAGAAGCAGAACTGTTCTAACAAGAACGAGAAAAATGCCAGACAGAGACAGAATGCTAAAGGCAAACAAAAAGCCTCTAACGAGTTCAAAGGAGTCGTCAATCAATTTGATGGAGCCACATTGTTCGAAGATATGACGACTTATGTCGAAGGAGAATATCTTGATCCAACCCTTCGTTTCACGGATCACCTAGAAGATTACCAAATGGAGTACGAAGACAACGGTATGGACATTGTGTCCACACATGCAGAAGCAGGATGGGATGGACCAGGACCTTCCACTCTCAACTCACTCGCTTCCCGCATCAATCCCTTTTGAACCTGCCTCGTTGGAAACCATTCCCAAGGGCAATGAGGCGGAGTCTCCTATCAAACGGGATAAAGGGAAGAAGAAGCAGAAGAAAGTGAAGTTCATTATCGGTGGACTTGTATCTAGTACGTCACACTTTGAGACTATACAGGACAACCATCAGGAGTGAAAAGGACTTTCTCAAGCTCAGGAAGAAGAGCTTAGAGAATATGCCTTACTGATTGCTTCCAAACAATCAGATCCTGATGAGCAGTACTTTGACCCATGTCCTAATACGCTCAAATACGACCAATACAGCGCTTTTCATGCTTGCATGGTTGTGACTAACGGGAAGTCTTCCAAAGATATCATTTCAGATGGTTGGTTGATTGATAGTGGTGCAATGAACCACCTTACCCCTTTTCTGGACGATTTTGTGCAAATCAGTAACCATGAAACCTATGCCACAGTTGCAAATGGAGCCAAGGTTGCCATGCATGGTCCTGGAAAAGTGATCATCCAACCAAAACAGGGAAACAAGTCACCTATCACACTTAATGGAGTGTGGTATGTACCTTTGGCAAGACACCGAATCTTATCCATTCCAGCACTCACAGCTATGGGATTATGCTGTGAGATAACTAAAGAATACTCACGATTCTTTGAACAAGAGGGCTCCACAGTACTGCAGGCCACTGCCTTAGTATCGGAATCAAACTTGCATTGGATGCAGTCATCACAGATTCTACCCTCTGCAGGTTTATTTGCCCTTAAAAAAGGAAGACTTCATCAATTATGGCATGAATGTCTTGGACACACCTCAAACAATGCATTGAGACATGCTCACCAGCATCTCAAAGGCATACCTAAAGCTTTGAAGAAAGCTACTCCAGATCCTACACCTTGCAAAGGATGTTCTATGGGCAAAATGGCTCAAATATCTTTTCAAGATTCTTCCACATGCACATTCAAACCTCTAGCACTCGTACATTCTGACATAATGGGTCCTTTACCCACAGAATCCTGAGAACGCAAGAGATATATTCTTACTTTTATTGATGATTATTCAGGTTTCACACTCATATCATGTTTGCAAACTAAAGACGATGTCCCAAGGCAATTTGCCTTTATGACCAAATGGTGTGAATCTGTAACAGGATCCACACTAACGTGTGTCTGTTCAGATCAAGGGGGGGAATACATCGGACATCAGATGCAGTCGTTCTTCATGGAACAAGGCATAAGTCATCAGACATCCATCTCTCATACCCCTCAACAGAATGGTCGCACAGAGAGGTTCAATCGTACATTGCTTGAAAAAGCAAATGCGATGAGACATCATGCCTGTATGCCGAATATCTTTTGGCAAGATGCAGTGCAAACAGCACTTCATATCTATAATTGTCAACCTATGCGCCGCCATCACTGGAAAACCCCATATGAGATGTTCCTAGGAGAAAAACCATCTGGATCACATCTCAGGATCTTTGAATCTTTAGCCTATGTACACCTTCCTGAAGTAGAATGTAACAAGCTTCAACCTTGAGCTGAAGAGATGGTCTTCATCAGCTATCCACCGGATTCCAAAGAATATCGCTTTTGGAGTACCTCTCGTCGACGTGTCTTCGACTCAGCTACCGCTGTTTTCAATGAATTAGTTTTCCCGTTTTGTTTGAAGAAAGGAAGAGACGAACCTAGACTTCCACCCGAAGAAGAACTTGATGAATCCTTCGATCCTCATAAAGGAGATGAACCAAGGTCTGATCAACCATCAAGGTACATCAACATACAGGTGCTGGTACATCCCAATCAACAGTTTCCACTGCCACATGGACAGAATGGCGGTCAACAACCTCCCTATGGATCAAATCGAGGAGGAGATAGTGACAGTGATGATAAATCCTCACCTCATCACTATATCCCCACAAGATCACATACTCCTATGGATGAGACTTATCCTAATACACCTATGGACTATACAAGACCATCCTCACCTCAAAAATCCACAGAACCACCTCCTTCATATCATACAAATACTCCATCAGTACTTGGAAAAAGGATCAATCCAGATCCCAAAGATCGATAATTTGAGGAACATCCATATGACAAACATCATGAAAGGGAAATGACTCCCAGATATCATCAAGATCCACCAAGGATTAGGATACCTCAAAACTGGGTCAGAAGATCTTCAAGGATTCCTGTTCAGCAGATCATTCCAGATAATGTTTATGAAAATAGACCACCAACTGAAATTCTTTGAGAACAAGAAGAGAATCCTTATTTCAGAGTCCTTCCACTTCCATCAGACCCTGATGAAGAATTCACTACTCAACCTACGAATGAAAAAGAGGATCTAGGACAAATGTACTCACAGTCCTGGATACGCGCTCATATGATAGCAGCCGCAACAGCCTCAGGTCTACCTAATGTATACAAAGACCTGAAGAAACAACCATTGGAAGAACAATCCAAATGGAAAGCTGCTTGTGACGATGAAATAAAGTCACTTAAAGAACACAAGGTTTGGAAACTGGTACCTCCACCGAAGGATCAGAAACCCATTGGGAACAGATGGTGTTTCTCCAAGAAGAGCGATGGACACTATAAAGCACACCTCATTGCTCAAGGATTCACACAAGCCTTTGGGATTGACTATTCAGATACCTTCTCACCAGTCGCAAGGTTTGAAACCCTATGACAACTCACAGCCCTAGCCACTTTGAACGATTGGGAAATTGAAGCACTAGACGTGAAGACTGCTTTCCTGTATGGTGATCTTGAGGAAGAACTGTACATGAAACAACCTGAAGGATATGAAGTCAAAGGAAAAGAAACCTGGGTTTGCTTACTGTTGAAGGCCATCTATGGCTTAAAGCAGGCTGCACTGCAATGGAACATCACTCTGCACAATTCCCTCCTGGAAATGGGATTCAAGAGATCCTACGCCGATCCAGGAACATACTACAAGTTTATCAATGGAGAAGTCATCATTATTTTGATATATGTTGATGATTCACTTTTTACTGGTAGTAACAAGGGACTCCTCATGCAACATAAGCAAGACTTCATGAAATGTTGGAAATCAAGAGACCTTGGAGAAGCAAA
>JBBPTE010000833.1:0-11163 GCA_038093935.1 Tylopilus cf. pallidocervicolor | reverse complement strand
GAAAAGAAGTAGAGAGATCTCCATATCCTAGATCAGTTAAAATCTGGATCAGGTGAGTATCTCAGTACTAGTTGGAACCTAGTACTATCAAACTGGAGCTGTGGTATCTACTGTGCACTCTTGTGCTGGGTGTGCAAAAGATAAAAAATAAGATGTGTCCATTATTTTGATAAGATAAAAGAAAAGAAAGAAATTGTCTAAGTCCATTGTTTATTGTGCAGCAATTGCAACAGTATGTCTTTTAATTACTCTGCAGTCATGACTCTGTTAGTATGACTCTCATGCTTACTCAGATACTGACATGTCCTCTATTGGCTGGCTAGATATATGGACACTTAGCATAGAGTTGGAATTTGACAAATGGTAAGTGGTCATATAGTCACTATATTATCTAATTACTAGTATTTTAAACCTTTGAGTTCCTAGTTAGATACCTCAGCTGGTTTTCCAACCACTAAGGTGAGTAGACACAATTTAACCTATATTACATTACTTACTGACCACCTACAGTACTTACTATTCAACAGGTAGTTAGATAGCTGGTTTTCCAACCACTGAGTACTTATTATTCAACACATAGCATAGCTGCATCTGTGACAATCCTCAAGGCTGTACATCAGAGTACAGCCATGGATGTGACTGCCATGAAGCACTGATAGGTTGCTATATATATAAGTGTAGTTATAGTCATAGAGACTAAAGAGAGAACACAGCCATGAGGCTGGGCAAAGGTGAAAGGAAAGGTGAACCATGGTGAGCCCAGCAAGAGCCATGGTGTAGTAATGCTGATGCCAAGCCAGAGGCTATCCAGAGGCAAGGCACTCTTATATTTAAGCATCAAGCTTGAGGGGGAAACCCCAAGAGACTAAGCTGGAGCTAACTAGTAAAGGCTCTCAGGCTTATATAGACTTGCTATGTAAGTTACATAATTGTAGGGGCAGTAATGCCCATATCATACAATAAGCCTCTAGCCTATAGCATAAGTAGCTCATATTATATAAGCACTGAGGGCATAGGACATAACTCTTAGTCCTGAGGCCACCATGTGACATTAGCGCAGTAACTACATAAGTGATCCTCCTATGAAGTGTCAGATGGTAATGAAGTGGTGATAGAGATCAGTGGCATAAAAAGTAGACAAGGAAATCTCTAAGGAGAGATCCCCATTGCAGGAAACATAGATGTAAAGTGAAAAAGAATGTAAGTAGTATGAGCTGGTTGGCATACTGGCTATAAACCAGTCCATACTGCAGATGATATTGGAGCCTTGCAACAGCACCATTAATATATAAATCAGAGGTCATTGAGGATCAATTTCTCAGTCTAGTTCTCTTGGTATATTTCCTAAAATCCAATGTTCAGCAGTACCACTATTTAACTCTCATACTTCATCAAGTCCAGGACTAGCAGGTGACTAAAGTCTCAAGGCATTACTATATTTAGATTTTAGGTTATTTCACAGTGAGAAAAGGGGGCTATGATTGTGATAGTAGTGATTAGATGGCAGTGTCATTGATCAGGTTGATAGCACCTGAAGACACCCCCTTAAACTAAGCAAGGACAGTCAGTGAGAGTACCTCCTGTGTAAAAGCAGTGGGTGGAAATAGTTCATCATCATCATTATCCTTTTGTATCTTTTCTTATATAATAATATTGTGTGGAGCTACAAATTCTCACTTGCTAGACATCCAGACATTGTAAGCTTTAAACTGATATTTAAGATTACAAAAAGTGCCATCAAGTGAGTACACATTGAGTTTACAATATTGTTCAGGTGAAATATAGATACAACATTAAGAGCCAAATACATGCAGCACAGCCATACTGTCTAGACTACAAGAGATGATATATAGGCATTGTGTAAACTGCATGTACCAGATAAGAGCACAGCCTTGTCCTAATAATATTGTTAGTTTGAGTTTAATATCTAGTATCTAGTCTAGATAAGGAAATTATATAACTAAATATAGTAATTCTGTTCATGCTTGATAGCAAAATGGAAGCATGGAATGGAAGAAAAGCATGCCACTAGGGCAGTGCAGGTGAAAAATGAAAGAGAAGAAAAAGTATCTGTGCACTTTATGAAAAATAAAAGAGTTAGCTTGTATCCATATCCTATTATAAAATGCTATGATTTCTGGTACAAGTACACTCTTCTTCTTCCATACAATCCCACTTGGAGTTGGTCACACATTAGCAACTTTCTTTCATAATAGCAGGATGGTGAATCAAAGAGTCCACTATCAATTTTGCCAATTCTCTTCCTTGAATACTTCTCCTTGGGGATAATATCCAATCACAAGAACATTGGGTTCATCTAGTTATTTCTGCCTGATTCTTTCCCCCATCTTCATTGGACCCTTAATACTTCATTTATCTCAAATTTCACCACACCATGAGGACACCTCATAATAGATATTCATTTCCACTTTACTCTATCCTTTTGTAGTTTACATAGCCAAGCATGAGGCAACCTTATACATTCCAACAAAATGGTGTAACTGAATGTTTCAACCAAACCATTCATGAGAGTGCACTTGCCATGCTTGAGGATGCTGAAATATCATGTGGCTTTTGACCTGAAGCTATTGCAATCACTGTATAATTGACATCAGACTTGGTGAATTCTTTTCTCCTCTTATCACTGTCATGGACATACTTATCTTATCTTTACTTTCACAGTTCTGGCACAAGAGCACACAAAAGACACCAGTACTTTCAAGGGTCATATGACCACTGGTAGTATTTCATATGATATGGCCATAACTGTCACCCAATGCAGATCTTCAGATCTAGTATATATTAACATTGTCAAGCACTCTCCCTTCAAGTCAGGAGTTCTTGAAGCAGTTCCTTAGGCTTTTGTAACTTGGTCTTTACTAGAACTCTTGCATACACTTGATGAATTGCATAGTACTAGCTACTGTTACAGATAGAACTACTATCCCTTTTATAGGATTGGGAAATTTGCACAGACCAAGCCATAAGTTGTGGTCATTTCATACATGATGCCTTTTTTTTATAAAGATAGGTTTGTAGTTTAGAGCCAATAAATTCACCACCACAATTGGAGCATATGTATTTGACTCATTGCTTAGTCAAAGTCTCAAGTTGTTGGATGAAAGCCTTAATGAGTGTGGAAGCTTTATTTTTATGTTTTAGATACTTTTTTCATCCTTTTCAGCTATAGTATGAAACAACCTTTATAGTGAGATTGCGGAGAGTGAAGCTTTAGGTGTGCACTAGTACTCAAGAGGTCAAAAGTCGCTTGAAGGGAAAACTCCAAGAGACTAGACTGAGGACTGTAGCCTCAGTGTCTCCCAGTATTTATAGACTATGGAACTGTATGTACATATTTGTGTTATGGCTATCAACCAATCATGAAGTCTGGATAGCAGTCTATACTAGCCAATGGCATATCATACTCAGCACAGCTGAGATAAGGTATGAGTCATCCCGCAGCAGCAGGGATCAAAGAGAAGAGAAGCCATTGAGGCTGTGAGGTGGAAATGAAAAGAATGGAAGTTGGACATAGTCCTGAGTGGAAATGAATGTAAAGCGCCTCATCATAGATGTGGCAGTGGGAAATGAATGCTGTTGCCATCAAGGCATAAGGCAGAAATGAAAAAGGTGGCAGAGATCTCCATATCCTAAATCGTTTAAGATCTGGATTGGGCAAGCATCTCAGTGCCAGATGGAACTTAGTGATCCCAAGTTCCCATAGGGGAAACTGCAAGTCCTACTGTGCACTCTTGTGCCAGGTCTGCGAAAGTAAAAGGTAATGCGTCTATTATCACGATAAGATAGAAGAAGAAGTGTTAAGTCCATCCTACGTTGTGTAGCGATTGCAACACTACCCCCCTTCTAGTGGTCAGCTTCCAGATGACTGTGGGAAGAGTGCTAGGTATATAAAGGCGGTGGGTGGGTGGTGAGGTTGTCAAGATGTCTTTCACCATTTCACTACTCATTGTTGTGCTCATTGCCCTCTGGGTAATGTTCGTTACTTTATTCAGGATGTCCATGCTCCTGTCATGGATGTTTGCTAGTTGTGAGGTTCCGATGGCATTGGATTTCCATTTCTGTGAGTGTTCTTTTCATCTTGGTTGTCATGCTAAGGGTTGGGTAGTTGGTCATCATGTGGTTTCATATGCATCGTATAACCCTAGCTGGATGATGATAGATGACAGGTGTATTGCATATGGGTATGAAACAGAGTCCAGGTTTCAGGATCAGTTGCATACTCAGCAGGCAGTGGATATCGGACAGAATATTGGTGGTCTGATGTTGGATCCACCAATGGGGTTGAATGTGGGGGCAGGGTGGGATTAAGTTAGGTCTAGGCAGTCAAAGGGGATCTCAGAGTAATGTTGAATTTCCGAGTGGTTGTCTTTCATAGGTTTAAATAGGAAAAGAAAGTCCAAAGGGTTGATGGAAAGGGTTCGGGGGGCAGCGGGGTGATGGACATGAAAGTCCTGGATGGATTTTTGTGCATTTGTCAAATTATCAATGGGTTCCCACATATGATCAGTCTCATCATAGCCCTTCCAGTGGATTAAATATTCTAATCGGCATCCCTTGTAGTGTGAGTCAACTATGTGGTCGAGTTCCCACTTATTGTCTCTGTCCTCCATAACCTGTATGGGGCCTGGGCGGTTAACTGGTTGGCCTTCAAGGCGTTCCTTGTATGGTTTGACCTGGGATACATTGACTATGGGGTGTATGTGCATTGAGCAGGGTAGCCGTAATGTAACCACATTTGGTCCTGCCAAGGCGGTGATAGCATATGGTCCGAGCCATCACTTTGTGAGTTTGCAACTAGCACATGTTAATTTAAGGTTCTCCATCAAGAGCCATACAAGGTCTCTGACAGTAAAAGCCGGTGTCATGAACTGGTGTTTATCAGCTTGATGTTTCATGCGTTCCTGTGCATTGGCGATGTTCTTCTTTATGTCAGAGAAAAGCTTGAGCTAGTCATTGGCAGCAGGTGCTTTCGAGCTTTGTGTGGCTGATGAGGTAGAGGGTCCAGCCTGAACGGGGTAAGGATGTGTCACCTCAAAGGGGAACTTCTTTGTGGCGGTATGCTTCTTCTGATTGATAGAGAACTGAGCAAGCGACAACCAGTCTGCCCACTCGTTTTGTCTGTCAAAGCAATAGATATGTAAGAACTTTCTGACTTCCTTGTTTACAATCTCAGATTGTCCATCCGTCTGGAAGTGGAAGGCAGTCAAGACTTTGGTTTCTATTCCAAGCCTGCAGTTGATTTCTTTCATGACTTCTAATGCGAATTGAGATCTGCAGTCAGAAGTGATCATTAGTGGAAGTCTATGATGCTTCCAGACATTGTTCATAAATAGTTTGGCTGTTTCTAGGGCAGATATGTTCTTTGTGCACGGCATCAGTTCTACTTCTTTACTAAACCAATCAACTGCTTGCCTCCGGTTGAGATCTTGGTGTTGCATGAACCATTGTAGGTTCACATGATTGTTCCAGATCTCAAATTGGTGTCTAGCACCTTCTAGGTAATGCCTCCATTGTTCTAAGGCTTGGATAATGCCTAGCATTTCCTTATCGGCAATGGAGTAGTTATGTTCTTGATCTGTCATTGAATGGCTCAAGTAGGCAACTGGATGCCATTTATCATTCTTGAGAATAGATAAAACAGCACCTGTGGCAAAATTCGAGGAGTTGCTTTCAACTCAGAACTTGCAGTCTATATCCAGATAAGCGAGAATCAGAGCAGTGGTAAAATGCATTTTGAGTGTATCAAATGCTTCTTGACATTTGTCAGACCAGATAAAGGGGGTATCTTTCTTTGTCAAGTCATTAAGTGGTCTATCCACTTTCAAATAATCCTTAATGAAGCGTCTATAGAAATTTGCTAACCCCATAAAGGATCTGACTCTGCGTAAGTTCTTTGGGACAGGCCATTCCAAGATGGCTTGGACTTTTGTGTTGTCCATTTTTATCCCATCTTTTCCAACTATTATGCCTAAAAAGTCGACTTCTGTGGCATGGAAGGTGCACTTTTCCAGTTTTACATAAAGATCATTTTCTTCTAACTGGCGAAGAACTTCAAGTATGATATGATTGTGTTCAGCTTGATCGTCCATCTTGGTAAATATCATTAGATTGTCTATGTAGACCACCACAACGTCATCCATGTCGGCAAAGATTTCATTCATTATCGCTTGGAAGGTGGCGGGGGAATTGCATAACCTGAAGTACATGACTGAGGGTTCGAATGTGCCTTTGAAGCAGACGAAAGCAGCTTTCCATTCATCACCTTCCTTGATTCAGACATTGTTGTAACCCCATCGGAGGTCCATTTTCGTAAAGAGTTTCGCACCGCGAAGTTTATCCACCAATTGGGATATGAGTGGAAGGAGATAATTATTTTTAACCATGTGTTTGTTAAGATATCGGTAATCCTGTACCATGCACTTTTTGCCGTCTTTTTTTGGAACGAAGAAGACCGGAGAGGTTTGAGGGGATTTAGAAGGTCATATGTATCCCTTAGCCAGCTGGTCATCTAGAAAGGCTTTGACCTCTTCTTGTTCCATAACCGAGAGGGGAATCAATCTACTCTTTTTCGGCATAAAGGTATCTTTAAGATCGATGGCATGATCCCATGGCTTTCATAATGGCATTCATTCCAATTCCTTTTTTGAGAATATGTTATAATATTTTTTATATTCGAGTGGGACAAGATCTTCTACTGTGGGTTTTGGATCTTGTTTTTGTTGGTTTGTTTGCGCTTCGAGTGCTTTAATCATGGCGTGAATTAAATATTGGAGATTCTCCTCTTCTTTCTCCTATAAACGAAGGAAAAGGGGTTTGCTCTGCAAGCAATGGCAGTGGCGTGGGCATTGAGTCATTCAGACCATGCCTTTTGTCCAATCTATTTCTGGGTTGTGGCGTTTGAGCCATTCATATCTGAGGATGAAGTCGTTTTTGCCCAGGTTGGTCACTTCTGCCATAGCCTTTTCCTGATATCCCTGGAACTCTATTACTAGCTCCATTGCATGAGTAATGCTTCTGGTGGAGTTTTTGGTTCCATCAACATTATAAACAGGGATTTCATGTTGGAGTTTCGTAAGGGAAAGTTTGGCGTCTTGCACCTATTTTCGATCTATAAATATCACATTGGCTCTGCTGTCTAGCAGTGCTTTTGTGCAGGTATAGTTATCTTCACGTCGGTTCGTGAAGGGGGCGATGCAGATATCTAGAAGGATTTTTCGATCTAGATGGAGGTTTTGTATGAAGATGTTTTCAAGAAATTCATCTGTTGTAATAACGTGTGGTAAAGGGAAATTAAGCACTGGTGTGACACCCCAGTTGAGCCTCTGAGAGGGCTCCCCTGTTGGCAAGAAAGAGTCTATGAAAATAGAAAATTGTTTGGAGATGTCTGAGACATCTGATTCCATACATTCATCAATAGTTAGTAAAGAGAAACAATTTGAGGAAATATTTTTTTGTTTTTGTACATAAGAAGGAGACCATGAAGAAAAGGGGGTTGGTGCTTTATCACCCTTACCATTCCCAATATGGTTTAGGCCTGACCTTTTCCCAATTTCGAAGCCAGATTTTCATAATTCCGGAACCAGGCCTCATATTTTCCCGATTTCAAAGCCAGATTTTCGTAATCCCAGAACCAGGCCCAAGCAGCCTTGAAGTCTAATCCTTGTATGTTGGCCATATAATCACAGCTTTTTCCTTTTACTTCCACTTTTGGAGGTGAAGTGGTGTTACTATTTGTCCGGCTGCATGGGGCGGCACAGACTTCCCTTGTGGTGCTTTTATCCTCTTCCCAGGAGGTAGCACCGTCATCAGTGGCGCAAGCTTGTCGGGGTTTCTTTCGGGAACACCCTCTTTTGTGCAATTGGTCTTTTACAGGCTTGTATCCACATTCCAAACAATATTTGAGTTCTGGATGTTTGCAGTCTGCAGTGAAGTGTCCTTTTCCACCACATCCGTAATATTTGTGTGTGGTGGTTCTTGTGACGTCAATATCCATGGCATTAGGATCTCAACTTCTGGTTCATAATTCGGCACCTTGTGTTGTGCCTTGTGCCAACAGTTTCATGAGGTTTTTCTGCTCCCCTTGTTGGCGGAGGTAGGCGGAGAAGGCGTCTATACTTGTTGGGTAGCCTTCTTGTCGTACATATTATCTTACGATTTCTTGATCCACATGGTGGTAGAGGAGGTCAATTAGGTGCGCTTCATCTAGTTGCACAACAAATTGGTGAGATTCGAATTTGGACAGGAACGTTGCCATGTCCTGTTTTTCTTGTTTTAAATGGAGCAGTTGCTGTTTGTGCCACTCCTTGTCGTTTATTAGTCAAAAGTGTGCCAGCATTAGTTTGGCAAATTCCTCCCACATTGGCCAGCCTTTCGTTTGTGCTCCTTGATAGATTGTATTGGCAACTCTGGCAGCATCACCCTTTTTCATTCGTGAGAGTATGGCTCTCACTGCAAACTGGTTGTGGAGGGCGATGGGGTTTTCTTCTTTCCACATCAGGACCTTTCTCCACCACTTGTTGAATACGTGTCCTCTTGTTCCATCAAAGTCTCTGGGGTCGGCGATTATCTTTGAGAGTTTTGGTTCTCTGTGGGGAGCCGCTCCCTGAGCTCTGGTGGGAATAGCCGCAATCTGGTCTTCTGCTTGTGTAAGGTTGTTTCATAATAATTGAATTGTTGCCCATTGACGGTCAATTATTTCGCTTAGCCTTTCTCTCTGTCGTCTTGCGGAGAGGTGGACCTCTTCCGAATTTTCTAAGTATAGGCATAACTGTGTGGCAAGTTTTGCGATGTCTTGGTCCTGGTGCAGGCTTAGAGCCATTAGGCTTGCTGCAAGTACTAGTGGAAGAACTGTCTGCGGGGTTGCGGGAGGGTTTGCTGGTTGGGAACCGGACATGTTGTCTGCGAGAAAAAAAAAGTTTTATTACAACTGTTTCTGGTAATCTACTCTCTTGATCGTCCTCAGCTTTTTTGTCTGAGGCAGATTCGGCTCGTAGTATCCAAAGATCGTGCAGTGGTAGTGTTTCCACTGCCGTTTGATAAAATGAGGGGGAGGAGTCAGAGTGAATGAGGATAGGGGAGAGAGGAGAGAGTCTTGCTTGATCTCTGAAAGTTCTCACTTCCTTGCTTTGGAGCTTCCTTCTAAGGAAAGCCTTACGACGATTGGAGATGGCTCCTTCTTTATAAGCAGAGCAGAGGTCATCCTTTCAAGGGTGGTGTCATAGAAAGGGTGTCCCTGCGGTGGGAGTAGGGGCCCTTGGACAAGGCGGGTGAAGGGCGGCAGTGAAGTCATTGGGGTCGACTTCTTCCTCATATGGGCTCAATATAGAGGTTAAGTCTTCTGCCAACATCTCGAGCAACGAGGTGGCTTGATCAAGGTAGCGGGGATGAATCGGTGGGGAGGGCTCCCTCTCTGAGCTTTCCAAGTCAAATGTGAAGTTGTCTAATCCTTGTCCACACTCTAGTCCCGGCGGCCCAACTTCTAAGCCTGCCACTGACCATTCCTCTTCTACTATGTTAATCCGAACATTCAGGAATCGAGCAATATGCTGTGCATACTATTCTCTATCCTCGGCGGTAGAAGGGAGAGATCTGTGGAAAGAGATCAGCACTTGTAGTGTGTACTACAGTTAGTCACTGTGCTCGATGTCCGTATGGTTTGTAGTATACAATATACTCTTGTCTTGAATATGAGGGCAAAGGTAAAGCTATAAGAGTCTAGTCTAGTGAAACAACCTTTATAGTGAGATCACGGAGAGTGAAGCTTTAGGTGTGCACTAGTACTCAAGAGGTCAAAAGTCACTTGAAGGGAAAACTCCAAGAGACTAGACTGAGGACCATAGCCTCAGTATCTCCCAGTATTTATAGACTATGGAACTGTATGTACATGTTTGTGTTATGGCTATCAACCAATCATGAAGTCTGAATAGTAGTCTATGCTAGCCAATGGTGTATTGTACTCAGCACAGCCAAGATAAGGTATGAGTCATCCCACAGCAGCAGGGATCAAAGAGAAGAGAAGCCATTGAGGCTGTGAGGTGGAAATGAAAAGAATGGAAGTTGGGCATAGCCCTGAGTGGAAATGAATGTAAAGCGCCTTATCATATATGTGGCAGTGGGAAATGAATGCTATTGCCATCAAGGCATAAGGCGGAAATGAAAAAGGTGGCAGAGATCTCCATATCCTAAATCGTTTAAGATCTGGATTGGGCAAGCATCTCAGTGCCAGATGGAACTTAGTGATCCCAAGTTCCCATAGGGGAAACTGCAAGTCCTACTGTGCACTCTTGTGCCAGGTCTGCGAAAGTAAAAGGTAATGCATCTATTATCACGATAAGATAGAAGAAGAAGTGTTAAGTCCATCCTATGTTGTGTAGCGATTGCAACATAGTAGGGTTGCCAAAGTTTAGTTTAATTTAGTTTAGTTCAGGACCTTCTTGAGCTAAATCTGAATCTGAACTGAACCTATGTGAACTAGTTCAGAACCTTAATTGCTGGTCCTGCTAGTTCTTTATTGCTGCAAAATGACCTCAACACATTACCAAAGGCACAGATATAATGAAATCACTAACCTCATAATAACAAGACTACTTGCCATTTACATTTACATTTGTAGGTGGATGGAAAAGTGATGGTGATCATGATGTAGTAGGTGAGGACAAGGGTGAGGGCAGTCCTTGCATTATTGTCATAAGATGGGAAAGTAGAAAAGGGCTGGTAAGAGATTGAAGATGCATTGTTAGTAGACAGCATCTGTGGATAAATATATTGACTCCATATAGTCCAACTCCACAATCTTTTACTTGGTAAACTCAAAGTTGTGTGCTTGATCATGAAAAATTTATGCATTCACTTAAAAAAGGTTACTTATAGGTTTTTTGTATAATTTAACATTCATACACTTGGAGCTCCATATAGATTAGAATTGATGGAAAAATAGACAAAGCAATAGCACACACAAATCAGAGTTCTACTATCAGTAGTTTACATACTACTAAAAGCTTATTTGTAAACATTGAACAGAAGAAGAAACCAAATAAGCTGTGATTGCCATATCCTTTGATGAGTAGGGGAAAAATTAGGTAACCCAAATAGAATCTAAGAGAAAAAATGTTGGATCTGTTGAACAATTTTTTTGATCTCCTG
>JBBPTE010000830.1:0-11209 GCA_038093935.1 Tylopilus cf. pallidocervicolor | reverse complement strand
CAACTAGCGGGTGAGTGGTGTTTAAATCTACTCCTTCAGAACCATCTCATCACTGTCTGCGCCTAGATTGTGCGTGATTATTAGTTATATGCTTTCACGGCTGTCTCACAATAGTATCCTACTTGCTGCATCCCACGTAGGAAGTGAGTAATAGGCGATTCATGTTTTTATGGCTGTCCCAGTACTATATCATGGTTTTCACATCCCAACTAGGAGGTAGGTTGTTATCAAATCCCTGCCCTACAGTCGTCTTAACACTGTATTTTGTGTTTTTCATCCGTTAAGCATGTGAGTGTTCGTGGAATCTGTGTACCATGCCATTCTCATCATGTTTGTGTTATAATTGTCACGTCCCAATTAGGTTGTGAGTGATCGCTGAATTTGTTGTTGCATGGAATCTGAGCACGCCTGTGGTATCCAATGCAGCGAGTAAGTGATTGTCAAGCTCATTGTTTCGCATCCACCTCACAATCGTACCTTCTCACCCTATCTAGGATGTGAGTGACTGTCACCTTCCTGTTTGACAGCTGTTTCACGACAGTTCTATGCTTGTTCCATCTTATTTAGCGAGTGAGTGATTGTTGTTGTAGTGCTTTCGTTGCTGTCTCATGACCTTGTTGTATCTAATCCAGAATGTAAGTTTCATTTCGTGTTCCCGCAGTTGTGTTGTGACTGTACCATACTTGTTATATGCACCCAGCTTGTAAGTGGTTGTCGAATCTATACTTGAGCGACCATCTTATTAGTGTTCAATATTTGTTATATTCCATCTAGCTCGTGCGTGATCGTCGGACCTATGCGTTCTCAGCTGTCCCATGACCAGACATAATGTATTCGTCATCCTTATCCAGGTCGTGAGTGACCTCCCAATCCATACTTTTA
Source organism: Tylopilus cf. pallidocervicolor (assembly GCA_038093935.1). Lineage (NCBI taxonomy): Eukaryota > Fungi > Basidiomycota > Agaricomycetes > Boletales > Boletaceae > Tylopilus > Tylopilus cf. pallidocervicolor. The sequence continues at coordinate 10,327 of JBBPTE010000830.1, read as the reverse complement.
TAGCTGTCTGACAAGTGTTTCTTTACTTGTTGCATCTGGTATTCCTAACGTAGTATGTAAGTTACCAGCAAACCCACTGGCATGCTTTCACATTGTCTCACGACTATATCATTTTTGCTGCACCTCATCTAGTATGTAAGTTGTCGGATCCATGTTATCTTACAACTGTATCGTACTTATGGCATTCCATCTAGCGAGTGAGTGCTTCAAAGGCTTCATACTTCACAAGTGCCTTATGACAACGGTATTGTCTTTCATCCCATCTAGGAGGTTAGTATTTATCGAATACATTTCCTCACGACCAACTGACAACTACATCTTTCCTGGCGTATCTCATACAGTGGGTGAGTGAACCGTCGAGTCCTTCCATTCTCAGCCATCTCATCGCTAAATCGTGCTCATACTCCCGCCTAGCTTGTGAGTGTCCATTGAATCCGTAGTGATAGCTATATCGTGTCTGTCATATTCCATCTAGAGTGTGAGTAATTGTCTATATTTTGATGATCTTTTCATGACCATATTGCGCTTGCTGTTTCACATCCAGTATGTAAGTGACTGTTGGATTCGTGCTTCAGCGACTGTCTCATGATAGTGTTACACCTTTCGCACCCATTTCAGGAAGTGAGTGAAAGTCAGATCCATACTTCGATGGTCGTCTCATGACCATATCGTGCCTGTCGTTCTTGTCCAGCGAGTGAGTTGTCCTCAAATTATTTTTTTATATTCATTTCATGACCACTTTTGTGCTTGTTACAAAGAATGTGAGAAGCTATCGATGTCACGTCTTCACATCTAATCACTGTATTATGTCCCTCTCACATGCATAGACTGTGAGTAATTGCTGCTTTCGACTCCACATAACTGCTGAAGGACTATTGTGCTTGTCGTCCTCCATCTAGGCTGTAAGTGCTTTTCGACGTAGTCCACTCACAAGTATCTTACATCCCTATTACCCGTATTCCATCATTCAGAAAGTAAGCCTTCGTGTAATCCGTAAATTTGTCGCACCTCTACCATATTTTCTAGAACGTGAGTAACTTCGACTGCTATCTCACACTTCACATTTCACGGCGTCCTATACAGTTCGTGAGTCCTCATCTTGTTCGCACTTCCGCCATCCATTAAACTGTAACACGTTACTTCGTTACTCCTTCCTGCTTAGTTTGTGAGCGATCATTCAATTGTGCCTCTGTTGGCATCTCATACCTGTTGCGTTCGATCCAGAAAGTGAGAGGTTCTCTATCCTGCGCTTTTACATATCTTCAGCAGACGACATCATGCTTGCTGCATTCTATCTAGGACGTAGGTGACCATCAATTTCGTGTTTTCACAGCTCACTTGCACATTGTATTTCATATGTCATGTCCCATGTAGCTTGTGAGTTACTTTTCCTCTCATGCTTTCAAAATCCTCTCACAGCTTGAATTATGGTTGTTGCATTCAGGAAGTAAGTAATTGTTGGCTTGGTGCTTGTACCGTTGTTCACATACTCCTTTTTGGTCATCTCATCTTCAGGCTGTAAGCAGTTTGACGACTTCGTGCTTTTATCACTTTGTTACAACTCTTACTTTCCCTATCGGTTCCCATTTAGAAAGTGAGTGGTCGTCTTGCCGTTGATATCTGTCCCAAGACTGTAACTGTAACATGGTGACTATCCTTTGATAGAACACTGAAATATCCGACATAACTGCAGCTTTTAATAAATTCAAAGACCAATATGCTACGGAGTTCGCTACTTATCAAGCTGAGGCAGTCGAAGCAAATCGGAGAATCTTGTCTCTCCAATCAGCCTTGAAAACTACACGGCAGGAAGTGAAGAGGCTCAAGGCAGACCACGACACCCAAATCACCTGTCTCCGGAGCGATGAATATGACTTGCGGTCCACACTCAGTACACTCGAAAAGGAGGTGGCAGAAGGCAAACAGAGGTTGTGCCAGGGCATCGGTGACTTCAAACGATGGATGCACGAACGCTCTGTCAACCTGGACGCACTCATCTCTGATTCCGAGCCATCGACCTCGAGTGATGTCCATCATGTACTTGCTCACAATGCTCTCGTGAAAATACGTTCCGAAAACTGGGCTTCGGCATACGAGGATTCTGAGAAGGTAACTTTCCATTCCTTGATCCACTTATTTGGGTCCCCACTTATCCACGTGTCAAGTCTATCGTCACTCGGCCATCTGTTATTGGTTATATGACCAAAGCTCTCGCTCATATCGGAAGGGGTGAACCCGATGAAGCAGTCCAAGTATTTGACCTTGCATTCAGAAATTGTAATCCAAACGAGAGTAACTTGCTATTACTCATTAAGGTTTGTGATCCATATGGACGGATAGTCCCTGATGCAGCTATGCATCTGCATCACATAGGCCATCATCTTATTTGTTTCTCGGAAACACGACGCTGCAACATCGCGCGTTCATGACCTAATTGCCGTTGCGAGAGATGACGAGACTATGGAATGTTGTACCCAGGTATTTCACGCGAAATCAGACGATTGACATGCGAATAATGATATCACCTAGGTGCTTAGGAAAATGTATCTGATGCAAGGTGACTATGCCCGTGCGGTACAATTACTTGAGAGCGGGGAGCGCCACGCATCGTCCTGTGGTAGTCGTGATCTTGAGACAATCTCGCTCGTAAGTTACGTCTGAGAACACTGTTACGGTATATACTGACTTTTGATGAGTTATTTGGATGGACATTCAATGGGCTTCAAATCACCGTGCAGCGCTATCGTTGTGAAGACCTGTGTGCCTCAGGTCGCGTGGAGGAGGCCGCGGAGGTGCTTCTTAAAATAATTGAATCATTTCGAAGGGAGATCCTTGTGAGTAAAGGAACTGCAGAGTGGGTTATGGGTGGGTATCCATACAGAGATCTGCTGGATGTAGCCAACGTGATTTTTCAGAGCTTAGGAAGAAGTGCGTTGACAAGCTCGAAGAACTCGGCGACGCAGCGCTCAGTTCTGGGGATCTCGACGATGCGATTGCACGGTACACTTCTGCATTGTCTCTTAGTCCTCCAAATTCAGTGGGTCTCCTCGTTAAGCGAAGCAAGACACGAGCTTCGAAAGGGTTGTGGAGAGATGCACTGATGGATGCAAATGAGGTACGTGGGCTACTCATATCCGTTGCTCCTTTTTCAAATGAGTCATCATGCGTATTCATAGGTGATCAAACAGGACCCAGAATCGCATCTGGGGTACGAAAGGAAGTATGCAGCGCTTCACGGTGTGGAAGAATATGGTGAAGCGATCAATGCCTTCCTCCGCATGCTGTCAATCATCGAGAATTCCCGGGATGAAGAGATACGCAGTACGTATTTCGGATATTATTCCTGCCAGACCATGCACTACAACTTGCATAGGTTTGCGAAAGAATTATACCAACCCACGCGAGGCGAACACTGCTATCGATACCGCTATTCGCGAGATTTTCAGTCTCTGTCCACTCATTCTGATTGATGTAACAACGGGTAGACTGTGTGACGGACACGAGCGGATTCGGATGTTCAAATCGGAAATTCCATTCGAGAAGCTCGTTTCCGAGATCGCAATGACGAAAATCGATCGTGCACACGTCCGCCAATCTGTGGCGAAATATTTCCAGTGGATCATGTTTTCTCACACATGGGAAGGGAAGGAACCAACATTCAAAGACGTCAACCTGGTCGATTCGGTCTGGAAACTGGACAAGTCACCGCTGAACGAGAAACTCCGCCAGTTCTGTGCAACAGCTCGTGACGATGGGTATCGATGGGCTTGGTCCGACACATGTTGTATCGACAAGGACACCAGTGCTGTCTTGAGTCAATCCCTCATTTCCATGTACAGCTGGTACGAAAAAGCAGCAGCAACTCTCGTCTATCTTGCAGATGTCCTTCCAACTTCTGAACTCGGCGACCTCACCAAAAGTCGATGGATGACTCGTGCTTGGACTTTACAGGAACTTCTTGCGTCGAGGGTTATCCGGTTCTATAATCGCGAGTGGAAACCGTATCTGAACAACATGCACGCCAACCATAAGGATTCCCCTGAGATCAAGCGAGAACTAGCCCATGCCATGGGAGTCGCTCCAGAGACTATCACCAGCTTCCACCCGGGGGATCTGGGTGTGCGGGAGAAACTCCGTTTAGCGTCCACCCGCAATGCTACGGTGGTGGAGGATATCGCCTACTCCTTGATTGGAATATTCTCAAGTGACATCGTACCCCGCTATGGGTTGGGGAAAACAGCACTTGGGCATCTTTTAGAGAACATCATTGCTCAAACAGGGGATGTGACCGTCATTGCATGGACCGGACAATCATTGCCATATAATTCTGCTCTTCCCACCTCCCTTGCTGTCTACAGTCAGATACCATATAGAACTCCACCGTTGGAAGCCGATGAACTTGATACATGCGTAGAACAACTGCGTGCACAGTTGGCTCCACAGGACGCTATAACGTTGTACTACCGAGTCATTCGACTCCCTCGAGCAACCTTCTCGCACCGTTGTCTACAGCTGCCGTGCATCGTATTCTCCGTTACGAAAATTGGTGTGCAAGAGCTAGATGGTGGTAGTCGGGGGAACCTTTATCGCGCAACAGTATCGTTGCTTGGTAGAGTGGCATTCAGGACTACGGACATGATGCCACTGACGAAGCCCCGGAAGCTCGTCCTCATACATCCCTGGATTCGCGATCTCTGTGATTCTGTCGATGGGTTCGCGTCGGACGAAGAGCCAGAAGCACCCTTTGACGTGTACTCAAGCGACGAGGACCCAGATGTCGAGTCCGATGCACGATCGGGTGATGGTATTGACGACTATTCTACGCCAGCTTCTCCCTTACATGCCGAGCCTGCAACTCAAGTGGATTGCTACACTCAAGCACTGCAGTTCATCACCCGCCTCCGTGGTCCATTTAATGCTCTCTTGCTCGAGCGGCAATCAAATGGCCAATACAAGCGTGTCGCTGCCGAGAACGAGATCATCGTTCCTGGAGTCCTATTCCAGACGAATCCTAAAGATATCCGAGCGAAAGTGTTGGAGATCGTCTAATCCTGAAATACTACATGCTCTTGTGTGTCTTATTACGATCATTGTTATTATCTTCTCTCTTCCTTCCATACTGTTTCTTCAGTTCGTTTCCATCATTGTGTACCTTAGAATCCTGTCGTCTGGTGATCATACCATAGGTTAGTTGGCCAAGTTGTTGCGTCGTATTTCGAGCATCATCCCAGATTCACGGCACTGCCCGCCGGCACCGCCACATTAGTCCCGAACCACGACGCATCAGTTGCACGCTCGTCGCTACTACAACCAAGTACTACATGGGTCTACTGAGGTATATTTCCACGACTGAGATTACCCGAGCGGAAGCGTCCAGAGCCGCTGCAAAAAGGGCCAGAGCTACCGCGCGGGCGATTCAGACTCCCCCCGCGGTCACTAGTTCTCTTCGGAGGTCCACGCGCTCCTCAGTCACCAAGAGCAAGTGTTCGCCGGAGCTGGCCCAAACCCTGCCAACTGCACTTATGGAGGTGGATATTATTCCTGCGTTCATTCCAGAGCCAGCGCTATTTCCCCTTCCCCCTCCTGATGTTTCTCACAATACACTCCCTCTTCTTCCATCGTCAGCACACACTACCTCCGATACTCGCCATCAGCATCGTCGAGCATCTCTGCAGAATAGCGCGTCGTCTGTGGGAGGAAGTTCTGATACGACATTGGTACCTGATACCGAAGCGCACACCAAGTATAGTACGCCTCCCTCGAAGTGGACCGTCGACCAAGTTGTCGAATGGTTAAAGTCCAAAAATTTCGGATCCAACGTGTATGACAAATTCGTTGGTCAGTCGGAATTCTGGGCCGTTTCGTGTCCTAATTCTGCCTTTTTGTAGAGCAAGATGTCACGGGAGATGTCCTGCTCAGGCTTGATATTACACTTCTCAAGGAAGAGATCGGTGTCGCGACCTTTGGTCAACGCATGCGCATTGCCAACGCCATTGCTGAGCTTCTTCCCTCACCTTCGATTATTAGCACCGATCACCAACCCCAACATTGTAAGGAAGTCAGAAAGGCCGGTCGCCGAAGACCAGAGAAGACACATCGCTAGTGATGACATACTCGACACCCTCATAACGCATACCTGGTATACCCCGTACTTCATATTCACATATGACTTCCTCCATATTTTGAGTTGAAAGCTCTACTACTATGTACCAGTTACTCCATGGATACTTCCTAGTGACGGACACCTCGTTACCTATCCCCAGAGACATGTACTGCAGGACGGGTGCTCAACTGGTCGTTACGGTTACCAATTCTTCACTATGAAGCAGAGATCACTCGGTTCACGCTATGTGTTTTGAGCCGCTAAAGTTGTTGAACCAAATGCGGCAGTGTTTTCTCATCCACTCTTTCGCTTACATAACTCGCTTTGTTGCCTCCATCCTACCCTTTTATCTCCCTCTCGCATTCAGTTTAATCTGGCCGTGTCGTTCCAAAACCTCCAAAACCAGCGTCGACACCTACAAATCAAGAGTTGAGCGGATCCCTTACAAATGGTCTCGCTGAGATAATTACCTCTCAATCACCTCCATCACTCAACGCCCCACAGACCGCCGCCATCCAGGGCGAGGAAGCCATTACCCCCTCAATCCTCTGCAACATCCCTCGATTCCCTCGGCGATATACTCATCTCTTCCGTCAAATATAAAATTGTGACCACGACCCGAAGGAAGCTCATCCGCACCTCGTTACCTTGTCATTGGCCGTGCCTACGAAACATTCCTTACTCCCTACCTCCTCCGCAGCAGGTGCATTTCCATTGGCATGGTCGTCGATGCTGACTCACCCAAAGTCGTGGAAGAAGAACAGGCCTCAGTCCGGTCGGTGTCGGACTGGCGCGTCGCTCAATGTGTACGTGGTCCTGCGGAGATATGTACACCATCCCCGAGTCAGGTATGTTCACGATCGAGTTGACTGTGGTGACCCGCTTGCTGTCGCCACCATGTAAGTGCAGCCCGTCTACCTTGCTACGACAGGGAACTTTGCAAGCGTGACCATTGTAACCGAGGTAGGACACATGGTATGTGTTTAACCACCATTTCTGTGGATGTACCCGCTCGCTGACCAAAAGGGACTCACATTTTCAGATGGTACAACCGCACCCTGATGTGGTCGTGGATGTTATCTAGAAACAGCTAGACTAATCTAGGCTCATTCTCAAACTAGTCCTACTTGTCTCGACTCTCCATCGAGTCCTGGTCCCTCCATGGTGACATGCGCTTTATGAAAGAGGTCTTTGTGTCAATCAGAACGCTCTGGGCGATTTGCGAAGTGGACATGAAGCTCGTGATGGACGCATTCTCAACAGCTGCCGTCGTCGGTGCTGTTGCGACGGGTGGTGGCTTGGGAGGGAAGGCGGGCGGCATTAATAAGAACCATCTTACGGATCTCACATTGGTGTGCTCGCCTCGCGCGCACTTTCCCACCCCCTCCCCTCTTCGACTTTGATGCACACTTTATGTCACTGCATCAGTCTCGCTGCGAGTTTGTCCAAACGCACGAGTAGCTGGTCTTCCGGGTAGTCAAGATAGCTTTTACGAGCTCACCTGTCGACACGTGCCATGGGCGGGTGTTTAGTCTAGGAGTGATATCTTGGGGCATCATCGGGACACCTGCAGCATACGGGTTTTCGACCATGCAAAAGGGCCAAGTTATCTGGGTCCAGTGCAGCTTGTCTGTCATCAAGTCCTGCAAGGCGAACGAGCCGCATACGGTGAGCTGACCCAGGATGTATGTCGTGAGCTGTAGTCCGCCCAGTGTCTGCTATCACCAAGCTTCGTTATCCACCTTCGATCATCACCACCAGGCCCAGAATTAACAGTCCATCCTGCCCTCCATCTCGCAGTCATTTTTGTATTCCTATACTCACTTGCTGAGTGGGTTGACTTGTTGAACAGCCACCTGTTTGTGAACATGGGATTGACTCTCAACAGTGTGCCCTCTTCCACACATCCCAGCAGTCCTGGGAGCCTCAAGAACCCCAATGAAGGAACATTTATGAGTCCACTCATTTTGAAACAAGTATTAAGTGTGGGCATGAACATCAATGGTGGTGTTTGGTTGGTGGTAGTGTGGCTGCCTGGAGTGAGGGAGCTAGCTTGGCCAGTGTTGTGTGGCTCAATTTTTGTGCATAACCCAAGATGTGGGTGTTGTTGACCCCCCAGTGGCAGTGTGTCTATTGGCTCCAAGGAAAGCCAGACAAGACTGCAGATGACAACAAAGGCATCCAAAGTGAGGTAAGTCTGTTGTGTCACATCTCAAACTTGTTCAAACATCATTGACACTAGAAAGTTGTACTGCAGGTGGATCTACTGTTGTCATTGGAGTGGCTCCACATACTTGACAACAAACTGTTGCAAGTGTGCAACTGTTGTCTGCATGACAGACTGGTTCATACTGGTATTGTCAGAGACAATCTCAAGTGGTGGCTCTAAGTGAACTCCAATGCTTGAAATAAATGACTATTCTGAAACTAAGGACTAGATACATGGTTGAGGACTACTTATATACTGTTGCAAGCATGCAATTGTCATCTGCATGACAGACTAGTTCATGCAGGTATGCAAACTGGTCTTACTTTTCACATTCATTTATCACTTTATGTTATGGTTACAGTTTCCATCATGGGCTCACTTCCTTTGCCTTCTTATGCCACTGATGCCTGTGGCCACTTCTATTCTTCTTATGCCTTCCCACAGGGAAGTACTTATGTAGTGATGTGCCACATGGCAACCTCAGGATAAGGGGCTGCCACCCCTTTATGGCTATAGAACTAAAAGAATCTTTCATGCCAAAAAAGGGAAGACTCATACCCTTATTAGTTACAGAACAAGAAGAGGTAAAGGCATTTCTCAACAATCAATTAGCAAAGAGGTACATGCAGCCCTCTAAGTCACCTCAAACCTTGTTGGTGTTCTTTGTTTCAAAGAAAGATGGAAAGAAACACATGGTACAAGACTACCAATACTTAAATAAGCATACCATCAAAAACAACTATCCACTCCCACTCATTTCACAGCTTGTAAACAAGCTAAATGGGGCTAAATTATTCATGAAAATAGATATCCGATGGGGATACAATAATGTCTGCATCAAGGAAGGTGACAAATGGAAAGCTGCTTTCATGTGCTTCAAAGGCACATTTGAACCCCTAGTAATGTACTTCAGGTTATGCAATTCCCCCACCACTTTCCAGGCAATGATGAACAAGATCTTTGCCAACATGGATGAGGTCATCATTATGTACATTGACGATCTGATGATATTCACCAAAATGGATAACCAAGCTGAGCATGACTAAATAGTGCTTGAGGTTCTTTGCAGGCTCAAAGAAAATGATCTATTTGTTAAACTGGAGAAGTGCATGTTCTGTGCCACCGAAGTAGACTTCCTTGGCATGATAGTCAGAAAAGATGGAATTAAAATGGATAATGAGAAGGTGAAAGCAATACTAGAATGGCCCACCCCAAAGAACCTCTGAGGAGTCTGATCCTTCATGGGATTAGCAAACTTCTATTGTAGGTTTATTAAAGACTACTTGAAGGTGGCTAGACCACTCAACAACCTGACAAAAAAGGAGACTCCCTTTATGTGGGGAACAGCCCAACAGAAAGTGTTTGACATGCTTAAACAAAGCTTCACCACCACTCCCATCCTAGCATACTCCAACATAGATTGTCAATTCTGCCTAGAAAGTGATTCTTCAGATTATGCCACAGGAGCAGTGCTCTCAATACTAAAAGAAGAAAAGTGGCACCCAGTTGCCTATTCTAGTCACTCAATGACTGACCAGGAAAAAAACTACCCTGTTGCTGATAAAGAGATGCTGGGCATCATTCAGGCACTAGAACAGTGGAGACATTACCTGGAGAATGCTAGACACCCCTTTGAGATCTGGAATGACCATGTGAACCTCCAATGGTTCATGATGAGACTGTTATAGAACGGTACGATTATTGGTTCGAGTACGATACATTGATTCCTTCTTCACCAGAGTATTGGTCTCTTCCTAGGGAAGACACTCTGGCCCTTGGCATAGTTTCCATGGGACGACTTATCGAGGAAAACCTTTACGCTTACTTAGAACATCCCATAGTCCCGATTATGCTGGGAGATCGCGCTCAATCTCCCAGGTAGTTAAGGAACTGCCTCTTTTCATTTCCGTTGCATAGCCATACCTCGAGGTATTACATTCCGCTTCTTCACCTCGAGGTAAACATGTGTTGTATTCATTTCCGCCTTTGACTCGATCCGCAGTAGAAGCACAGCC
>JBBPTE010000822.1:0-11337 GCA_038093935.1 Tylopilus cf. pallidocervicolor | reverse complement strand
CCGACTACAACTGCGATTCCATTGGTTAAGTTACAATACTCTTGACAACCAGATACGAAACGGTTTCATCCCAAATGATGACAGCCAAAACAAGGCGCGACAACTGACCACTGCCTGCATCTACGTGTCCCCCAAAATCTTCCAATGACGAGTAGCACGCACATGCCGAGAGTGGGAACTCATCGAAGTCCGTCTTGATGTCACCAATTGTTACTTGCCTTATATCAGTCCCGGGTCAACACCACGGTTGCCGTCTTTTCCGACGTCTGGTTGGCCTCGACTGGCGAAGGAGTCTCCAGGTTCTTGACAAGTCCAAGCTCAAAAGCGATCCTGTTGCGCATGCAAAAAAACACAGTCAATGACACCTGCATCTCTGTCCAGATATAACAACATCACATGAGGAAAGAGGTGTTTGAAGACAAAAGATCATTGGTCCATGGTGCAGATAAGCCGAAAGTCGTCCATGGGCAGATGAGGATTATGGTCTAGCGGCATGCATAAGCCCTACGAATTGTCAGAATGCATTGCAACTTGATCCCACCCGCTGCGACGTACTCTGGCTGATGTACGACTCTGCGCTTATCGACTCCGAGATTACCTGCAATGAACATTGTTTAAATGCTACAGCCTGCTCTTCGACGCGGATGACTCACATTTACCTCAGCACAATAAGTTGGGGTAACAGAACGTGGCAAACATTCTGTGAGGTCTCAGTGTACCAATCTGTCTCTGCGTGCCTTCCAATCAGGTTAATGTGCAGACGTACAAGGATACCTACCCTTATACTTCGGCGAGTGATTGGTTCCGCACTGCAGGATGCAACATGGGCATTGTCAATGATGGTGCGTTCAAACCAAGGTGAATGCTTACTCTTGGTGTTGGAAACAGGGACGATGTCAATGCTAGGGGATAGCACTAGCACGAATCTCTTCCGTTTGTATAGCCCAACAGTCCACAACGGTTTAACGAACAGTGGGTGATGCATACGAGGTGAAGTCACGATTGAAGCAAGAAGGCGGACGTATCTGTGAGGGCCGGAAGTGGGGATGCAGACGATGGTCCCTCGAAGTGCCTCCCTTTTATACTTCGAGACTCCCCACTGAAATGCAGCGCTAGGACATCAATTGGCGGTTCATTGGGGTAGCGTCTAATCTTGTGGGATTGGCATACTTGCAAGGCAGACTGACGTCATTCACATCCTCCGCTCCGTGTGGCAGTGCTCGGGACAATCCGGCAACACTACTCTGAAATGCGATCGGGAAAGCGAAGAAATGATCGTTAATATGCCCCGTCGCAAGATTGGCACAGCGTGTGCTGATCCGAGCGCAAGCACTTGCCCTTCTGCATACGATTATGATACGACGCGAGACTCAGCGACGGCAGCCTGAGGATGGCCAAGAACATCGGTAACACATCCGCGTCTATGGGAACACTGAACAGCACCACAGAGTGGATAGCAGGAAGGGAGCCAGGATCACGTTTCTTAGCATCAACGTCTGTCTGCGAATGATGACACGTTATAATGTGAGCCCAGGAATGTTCGACAAAGCGTGACCACTACTGCATACGAAAACAACAAAGTGTAATTGCCTAAATTTACCATATGCCCAACAAAGACCTCTCTAGTTACTCGAGCCACGACAAGTGCAACCTGCCCGTGAAACCAACACATAATCTACAAACAGGACACAGCCAATTGACCACGGCCCACATCTACGTTCCCCACGTCATCTGATGAAGAAGGGAACACACATGCCGACAGTGGGCACTCGTCGCATACCATCTGCTCTTACTGCACCTGAAGAGTCGCCTAGAAGTTTCTGATTGACAGTAAGTACACCTAATCAAGGAGACAAACGGGCATACGTGCCCAATAACAGGCCAGCGACAATAACAGGACTCGCCAATCTTGCAGCAGGATGATTTCTTGTCGAGTTCCAGATCTCTCCATCTGGGGTAACGCAACGTCCTCTGGCTTGAGCATGGCGCCATCTGGTCGTTTTGGGGTTTATTCGTGCCTAAATAGCATTGAATAAATGCATGGCGCCGGATAGTCTGACGAGTCTGGTGATTGCCTGGAGCAGATGAGACTCAGAATGCCGCAAAGCCATGTCCAATGCGGACGACTCACATTTCCGGCTCGATACAAGGCCCAAGGCGACTGGAATGACCGCACGTGCAGTAATGTTCGGGTATCGTGACTAGACGCTTGGGATTTCACGGTGACCTAGCGAAAGCAAGTGGTGTTTGACGTGATCCCACAAGACTAGCCACGACATGCAAGGTTACGCACAACAGCACATTCTGATGGTCATCAATCAGCATCCGGGCGGGTGTTGGCACATGGGGATGAAAACGAACGCATACATGGTCACGTTTGCGTGGACATTCCTCTAATAAGACATAGCCTGAGGGATAGCCGTGCTTGGCCCAACAGTCCGCAGCGAGCACATGAAGCGAAATTGACGTCGAGTCAGAAAAATGCGCCAGCGGGGTATGATGCGACGATGATTGAAGGACAAAGGGCGGCCTGTTTGGGTGAAGGGAACTTCAGGGAGAAGGGGTCGATGGGGTTCATTCCGTGGTGCTCCTCTTATACTCATGGAGAGTCGCTGTTTAGACTCTGGAATGCAGATCTCGAATGCCAATTGGAGCGGTATAACCCAATCTCATGATGTCAGCCCATCCCCATACGTCATTTCATATTTTCTGCCTTCCGTTATTCGAGTAGCGACACAAATATTAAGTTTACAATCAAAGCGAAAACACTTGCAAAGCAGACTGGCGTCATTGATTAGCATTTGTCCCGTCCATATGGGTCAAGCAAGTTCGACCGAATTTATGAGCTTACTTATTAGTTATATCAGTTTCAATTTGTCTACTCGGGAAACATACATTGGCGCACATCTGCGCCCAGGTGACGCGATCGACAGCAAATTGAATGGAATGATACATGATAAGATTCGGATGCACTTGCAATTCCTTCTAACCCTAACACGACCAAACAACTATCCACTGAACGCACTACATAGACTACAAAGCATTTCCAGGTTCATATGACGAGATTTAGACATCAATAAAAATGCATCAATAGATGTCCCAAAATTCAAAGGCCTACATGGATGAATGGGAGCCACTCAATAAACGACGCACCACTTTCCCGAAGACGCCCAACGGCTTCGTGCAGCGCTCGTGCAGCCTCCTGATAATCCGGTGTTGTGCCGTTCCGAAATAGTTGCCCATACACGTCCCTTGCTACACGGGGCGCAAGCTTATCGCTGATCGACCACATTGTGCCAACTACGCCTCCATATCCTGCATACAACATCCCAGCAGCGATATGGATAGCCTCGTCGGAGAGACCCTCATCACCCATGGCTGTCTGGCACGCAGAGAGAAAGGCAAGTCCACCACGGGGGCGTGATAACGCGATGATGTCGGATATTCTCAAGCGGCGTCCATCAGCGAGACAGAGCCCACTATCAGTTGGACTCGTGTCATCTTGGACCCCATGGCACGCGAAATGGACCCAGTCTGCCTTCTTCATCAACTCGAGTACCTCCTCAACTGTGCCGCCAGGCGACTCCAAGAGAGTGGTCCGTGCTGATGGCGAGTTTCTGATTACCGCCCTGATGTGTTGTAACTCTTTCTCTACGCCCGGGAGTTGGGGTTGGCCATCTGAGGCCGGTTGAGGAACGGCAAGGAAGTGGAGACCACTACTATGTGCCGCATCAAGACTGGGTGACGGCCCAAGAATGCTGAGAGTAGGAACGTATGACGAAATAACGAAATCGGATGCTTTGTGCCCGGGTTTGGAATACTCGGTGCCATAGAGACCAGCAGCGTGGATAGGGAGGAAGACGAAAGGCCCAGTAGGACACCAAAAAATGCGAGCCAAGTCACCAGGTGTCTGTTTGAGAACAAGGTAAAACGAATTAGCTGGGAATTCAGAAGACATGGCATGACGTACTGTGACATCCAAGGTATCGAGGACTGGTTTCACCACGCCCTTCCACAAGGTAGATAAAAGGGCTGTCCAGCTGATGCGATTATGAACTGTACTCTTGCCCTCCCTTCCTGGATCATCACTGCGCAGAACACGGGATTGACCAAGCAAATTCTTCAGCATGTTCTGAAATCCCATGGAGCGCTGCACAGTGAAATTGGAAAGTGGGACATGAATAACATGATCCACGTCATCACGGACAATCAATGCATCACAACGGCTCTCCGCAGCGTTGAGAATCACAACAGGTCCAGAGTGTGCTGAAGCACGGAGCTGAGAAAACTCTTTATGGAGTAGGAATCGTTCGAAACCGGGAAGGCCACGAATCTCCTGGAGTAGATTATCTCGCTCAATCGCTAGTGTACGATGTCGGCCGGCGTCTTGTTGCGTGTCGGACTCGGTTGGATCATGAAGTGAAGACAAGGATTTTTCACGAGTGGCACTAGCGTGATCTAGAGCAACAGAAAGTTCCTGGAGTCTGTGAGCATGATCTGGATGAACAGACGACAACTCTTCGTAGGAACCACGAAGCGCGAGCAGTTCTCCCCAAACAATGGATCGCCCTTGCTCTAGCCACTCCACAGCAGTTTCTGGGAGCCCCAAGTCCAGAGCTGCTGCAGCTGCCTCCCACACCATGTCTGCACCTTGGACAAGTTCACGATAATGGTGGGTAAGGGAGAATCCAATCCATGCGAGTTGAGGAAGGAGATATCAGAACTCTACGATTCTGACAAGCGCAGACAGAGGGGAGGAACACCTGGTAAGAAACGTACCAGGTAAACTTGTGTGTGACAAAGGAAGTTTGGTTGAGTTTGAGGATAGCCTAAGCTAGAGTGTAGAGTGTAGAGCTTTTGGAATAAAGCAGAAGCTTAGAGCTGAGCAGGTATAAAAACAGGTCGAAGGACTGTTATTCATAAGAGGCGACAGCGTCGGTCTTATATACTAACAGTAATGTTTGTCCCTATTTGGGACCTATACTACATATAGTAGTGTAAAAGAATTTCATGGAATGCCATGGAAGGTCATGTGACAGGATGATGAAGAATGAGTCATCCGCAGTCAGATAACAAGTATATCAGCGAATGGCAATAAAGGAGCTTATCTATAATGTCATGTCTGACAAATCATGTAAGCATAATAAGGCACCACAATTAGCTCATCTGGGCCTAGAATATCATGGTATGAAGATAAGATAAGATACCTGAAACCATGATATCTCAACAGGAGACTGATTGTGGTGGAATATGCATTAAGGAGGGAATTGTGGTATATACGCTGAGCACATGATATCCACTGTCGTGATGCATGGAATCGAACAGCTGTAGTGCCAGTGGCAGTAGAAGCAGCGCGCAAACACAATGAAATGGTTTGCTCGATGTCATCTGACTGCCCTAGGAGCTCGAAGCGAGTGAAAAAGCTGTTGCCAAGTTCATTCAACAAGTTGACCTTGATTGGATCTCCATCAGGAATGAGTTCAAGGGCACTCCTGTAGCTCGAAATGGCCTCTTCAAGGTCGTTCACCCCTCCGAGCTTCTGTGAATGAACTTGAAAGTAGAGATCAAGGTCTCTCAGATGACCTGGTTTTTCGGGATGGTGATGAGGGATGAGGTCAACGGCAGTCTTGTGACTTGAAATTGCTTGCTTAATGTCGTTTAACTCCCCAAGATGCTGGAAATGAGCCCGAAAGGAATTGCTGAGGTTAGCAAGGTGTGTTGGTTTGCGGGGATGCCCATTGGGGGTAAGCTCAACAGCATTTGTTTGGATTGAGATCGCTTCCTCGAGGTCACACAACTCCCCGAGCTGCTCAAAACGTGCCTCTAGGCATAGGCCAAGTTTGCTCAGACGCTGGGGTTTATCAGGATGACCATCAGAGACAAGACCGACAGAACTCCTGTGATTTAAAATTGCTCATTCGAGGTCGCTAGATTCCCCAAGCCAGTGGAAACAAGCCAGGAAGGAGTTGCCAAGGACAGTGAGATATATAGGCTTTTGAGGATGATCATCAGGGATGAGGTCTGCAGCACTTGTCTGGCATGAAATTGCTTGCTTAATGTTGCTCAGTTTCCCGAGGCACTGGAAATGGGTCCAGAGGCAGTTGCCATGGTGAGCCAGCCATACAGGCCGACCAGGACAGCCAGCAGGTATGAGATCAAGAGCACTGCTAATGCTAGAGATCGCCTGCTCAAGGTCGCTTAATTTCCCAAGTCGCAGGAAACGAGCTCAGAAGCAGAAGCTGAGGTCTCCCAGAAAGTAAGGTCTGTTGGGATGACCAAGAGGGATGAGCTCAACAGCTCTGTTGAGACTAGAAATTGCTTGCTCAAGGTCGCTCAAATCACCAAGTTGCTCAAAACGAGCTTGGAGAGAGTTGGAAAGGATCGCTAGACAGGTGTGTTTTTGAGGTAAACCATCAGGGATAATTATAACAGCACTCTTCAAGATCGAAATTGCTTGCTCGAGGTCCGTCAGTTTTCCGAGGCGCTGGAAACAAGCCCAGACAGAGCTACCAAGGTGGACTAGCCAGACATGCTTGCCAGGATGTCCATCAGGGGTAAGGTCAACAGCATTACTAAGGCTTGAAATAGCTTGCTCAAGGTCGCTTAGTTTGCCAAGCCATTTGAAGCGACCTCGGAAGCACATGCCAAACTTGCCTAGATGAGCAGGCCTATCAGGGTGACCATGAGGGACGAGATCAACAGCATTCCTGTGGTACGAAATTGCTTGTTTGAGGTCACTCAACTCCTGGATTCGCTCAAAACGAACCAGGAAGCAGTTCCCAAGGAGGACCAGACATACATGCTTGAAAGGATGGTCATTGGGGATAAGGCTAACAGCCTTCGTCTGGGTTGAAATTGCTTGCTCGAGATCGCTCAGTTTCCTGAGCTCTTGGAAACGGATCCAGAGAGACCTGCCAAAAGTGGACAGCCAAACAGGTTTTCCAGGATGCTGGTCAGGAACACTGGCAATTCCAGTCCTCTGGTTAGAAATGGCTTGCTCAAGGTTGTCCAGCTGCCCAAACCTCTGGAAACGAGCATCTAAAGAGAGGCCAAGGTCGATTAGATGATGAGATTTGTCAAGGTGATCATCTGGAGTGAGATCAATAGCATTCCTGTGGTTAGAAATGGCATTCTCAAGGTCATTTAACTCCTGGAGATGCCCAAAACAGGTCCGGAAAGTGTTGCTGAGCATGCCCAGATGTGCAGGCTGGTTGGGATGACCATCAGGGGTGAGCTCAACGGCATTCTTGTGGTTCAAAATGGCTTGCTCAAGGGTGTTCAGCTCTGCAAATTGTTGGAAATGAAGTTTAAGGCAGACACCAAGGTCGCTCAGATGGCGGGATTTGTCAGGGTGACTGAGGGGAACCAATTCTATAGCATTTCTATGCCTTGAAATTGCCCCTTCAAGGTTGCTCAGCTCTCCAAAGTGTAGAAAACGGCCAAATAAGGCAATGCCAACATCGGCAAGACACATAGCTTTATGAGGGTGACCATCTGGGGTGAGGTCAACAGCAATCATGAGGTTTGAGATAGCTAGCTTGAGATCGCTCAGGTCTCCATACTGCATGAAGCGGGCTTGGAATGAATTGCCAAGGTTAGCGACACGTGCTGGTTTGCTAGTGTGGCTATCAGGTGTGAGTTTAACAGCTTTGCTATGGCTTGAAATGGCTTGCTTAATGTCACTTCGTTCCCTGAGCCGGTCAAAACGAATGTTGAAAGATAGGCCAAGGTCGCTCAGATGACAGGGTCAGTCAGGGTGACCATGAGAAATAAGGTAAACAGTACTACTGTGCCTTGAAAGCGCTTGCTTGAGGTCATTCACTTCCCCAAACCACTGGAAACAAACTCAGAAGGAATTGCCCAAGTCAGCCAGAAAGGTAGCCCTCTGGGGGTGACCGTCAGGAGTAAGGTCAGCAGCACTCATATGGCTTGAAAGTGCTCTCTCCAGATCGCCCAACTCTCCTAGCTGCTAGAAGCGAGCTCAGAAGGAGTTACCAAGGTTCAATAAATGTGCAGGTTTACCTGGGTCACCATCAGGGGTAAGTTCAACAGCATTGCCACAAATAGAAACAGCTTGCTCGAGGTCTCTCAGCTCTCCAAGGTGCTCGAAGCGAGTTGATAATGCATCACCAAGGTTGGTCAGAGAGTTGAGTTTGTCAGGATAATCGTCAGGAATAAGGTCCACAGCTTCCTTATGCTTGCAAATCGCTTGTTCGAGATCCCATAGCTCTCTGAGGTGATCAAATCGATCCATTAATGCTGCACCAAGATCTACCAGTCCGACACGGTACTGGTTGTCTTGAACTGGGTTAGACTTGATGAATGCCTCCAAAATTGTGATCGCCTGTTGCAGATAAGCTAGGTAACCAGACTTTTTGAAACATTTCATGGCCCGGGAACTCGACACCAATGGATCTACATGCGTTAAGCCTGGAACCCCATCCTGCTCCTCCAATAACTGGCTTCCCAGGCAAATGGGATCCATCCTACACCCTTTGTGCACCTGAAGCATGGTATTTGCAGCGCAGTATTCATGACTCTCTGCACCGCAGAGCTCAATTGCCTCATGTAGCAATACTTGAGCTTGAATCTCCTCAGCTTCATCCCCATGCTTCTCAAATCGTGTGAGGTGCACTGCAGCCAGCTGAATCAGCATAGAGGGTTGGTCAGGGTGGCCGACTGGTCGGGCAGCAAGTGCATTGCAGTACAATATAAGTGGAATATCGAGGAGACCACCTACATCATTGAGACAACAAAGAACCAATTTCATGTTGGCTAGATTTGATTGAGCAGCCGCCAGACAAGCATGGTCGAGGGGACAGATATCGAGTGCGAGTTGAAATTGTTCGATTGAATGCTCCAGATCTTGCTTTGCTCCCTTCTTTCGGTAATGCAATAGAGAACTGTGACCCTCATTTGTCACCCTTTCCATCTCTATATGTGATTTAGATGGCTGCAGACAGCGCTTAAAAAAATCCTGTTGACATAATCTTTATACATACATGGTGAGATTCAAGGATCCTCGACATTCTTCGATTTTGACCTTGTTTTACGGCCACCAAAATAGATGGGGGAGGATATGCAATATCCTCATCCTCATGGGAAAAGGTAAGTGCTGGCGATGCATGAGTGCCCAGATCATTTTTTCAAACACAAAACTCCACTCACGAATGTCCCTTACACTACAGGCCAGCAGTTGTTCTACTGTGACATTTAGTTCTCGCAGCTTCTCTCCATTATCCAATACTGGCTGGAATTCAAAGGATGCATAGATCTCAATGCAAATGATAGCAGATGGACCGGAAGGACTGTAAATACTATTGGGGATGACATAGATTAATGAAGATAAATCTCACATTGGAATCGGAGCATCCCATTCAACAACATTATTCGCTGTCAAGGGCTTGTTTTCGGTTCTCCATTCGAGGTCACTGTAATGTATGACAGTGTAAAATCCAGCCAGAAAATGTCCAGGGCCAATGGTGACATTCATTGCCTGGATATCTATTTTATCTTTAGTTATCTCTATGATTATGTAGACAAATGAACTTCATACTTGTGATAATCACTTCTTTGCTCTCGTCCATGTGGGTCACGCCCCATGGGGAAGAAGGCAGATTCTCTGTCTGGTTCCAGCTGGTATTGCTATGTTTCTGTTCCCTACACGTGGCATCAGAGTCAGAGATGCCAAGCTCTTGCACATTTTCCTGCTTTGTTGTCAGTCGGAATTACAAGTAGAAGGTTTGAATGCTCACAGTTGGTGCACAATTAGATGAATTTGGTTTTGACCGTTTTCTGATACTTAAATAGCAACCCATCATAAGATCGGGAAACAGAGGTGCCAAGGAATATAGGGTATATCCGGCGTCACCGCGGGGCGTGGTGACCCCGTCGGTGACCCCCGCGTGACGCTAAGCGAGGTCACCACGCCAGTACACGGCCGCAGGCCTGGCGTGGGAGTCGGCAGGGTGGAGGGCTCCCCGAAAGGGGCAGGCGGGGTTCAAACTCAGCCGCGGGGGCCACCCCCCGGGCGTGTCTTGAAGTTATGGTACATAGGGTACTAGGGTGTGATCACGTGCCAGTCGTTTTCGACAGTTCCACCCGCCACGATGGGAGTCAGGAATAGAGCACGCAGCCCACATTTCGCACTACGCTTCTACCGCCATCACGAAGTATTGCCCATACTCGATCCTTCAAGTATTCCTCTCGCTCTCCTGCGTGCCGTTGGAGAGGAACATTCGTCCATCCCCTCGAGATCTCATGCAATCTCGGACATCATGACACAAGAAACGGGTTCGTCCACACCATGCTAGAGGCTTACAACCAACACCATGCTCTTATCATCCGTCCTGACGACGTCTGGCTCGCCAACTTGACACAATTCTACTTTTTGTCAACGGCAATGCAGAAGCCCTTCGCCATGTTTTCGCTACCCGCACAGGGAACTTTTGACCCGGGCCCGGAAGGCAGGAGATCGGTATAGCATGGATCCTGCCCATATGGCATGTCAGATGACTCAACTGATACAGTAACATATCATTGACCAACCCGTACGGGAGTGGATTATGCCAGGTTTCGCGACAACGACCGCTATTGACAGCGCGACATCGGCGATCGTGATGGTGAAACAATACTTCTCGTTCACGTTTGAAATGATGTGTGGAATCTTCAAGGTAACACTGGAGGGAAAGAAGAGAGATATCCTGCACCGTCTGGAGCGCCTTAAAAAGTGTGGGGTCCAGGCGATCGCATGCTATCGCCTCCTACGATGATCCGACCTCACACAATAACCTTGGTTTTTGGAACAAGGTTGCTCATTTCAGCGAGGGCGGAAGTGGGCAAACGTGGCTCTCTGGGTGAATTACCGCATTCCGCGTATTCAGCAAAGAAGGTCAATAGCGAAGCAATACTTTCAACAGGAAAACCGATGACGCGAAAGATCCTTCTCATCTGAACGCTTCACAATTCGCCTCAGCATATTTTCACCCGTAATCTAAACCCTATCTCACCTTGGACGGCTTTCCCTGTCCCCAGGTCGATGACGACTACGTTCCGTGTAGGCACATGCGTGTCAAATGCCAATGGAAGGTTATTCAATATGGTGTTCTTCGCAGGCCCGATTAGTTCGCACGTCTCTTCCACAGGGAAGGCGGAGGGTAAGAGGGATACTATACGACCAATGGCGGGGTGGTGGTATTTCATCGAAGCATCGGAGTCCCGGGAATCCGTGTCCGAGCGTGACTGAACGTGGGGATAATGCAGGCACACTTTGTCTGTCCTAGTCCCATCAGCAGACCACGCGGCGGAAACATTTCATTTAAAGGGTCAGATCATTAG
>JBBPTE010000820.1:0-11370 GCA_038093935.1 Tylopilus cf. pallidocervicolor | reverse complement strand
CTCACCCAATCCAGATCTCAGATCTAGGATATGGAGATCTCAGCCACCTTTTTCATTTCCACTTCACAGCCTTGATGGCTTCTCTTCCATTCTGCCACAGCTAGGCTGTGCACTTCTATTTAATCTCCGTCCCTTTTTATTTAATTACCGCACTGCCTCGTTGGGTTGGCAGTGCGCACTTAGTCATTCCACAGTCATGGCTCTGTCAGCATGACTCACATGCTTACTCAGATGCTGACGCATCCTGAGCTCTATATGCTATTGGCTAGTCTAGACATACGGACTTATCCTAGACACGCCACTCTGGTAGTAGCATAGCCACATCCGTGAATATATAAACCAGAGACTAGCAAGGCTAAGTCCTCAGTCTAGTTCTCCTGATGTATTTCCTAGAACCTAGTGTCTAGCAGCACCACCGCTATACTCTCATCCCTAGTCCAAGTCCTACAGGCGACCGAAGTCCTCAACTCAGCTTCAAGGTTTTAGGTTGTTTCATTAGAACTAGACTAACTTTACTTCCCTCGCCTTCGCATTTACAGGAGTGCGTTGTTTCTATACGAACGAATAGGGATTGAGCACAGTCGCTAACTGTCAAGCAGACATAAGTGCTGATTCGCTTCCACAGATCTCTGCCTTCTACTGCCGAGGACTTTGAAGAGTACGCACTCCGTATTGCCACCTTCTTAGCCCAACCCATTCACATCGTAGAAGAGCACCCGGTAGCAGGAGAAGCATCAGGGATAGAGCATGGAGAGCCATCGAGAGGATTATTAGAGCATTCAGAAGGGGCTCAAGAGAACGAGTGCCCATCAGCACGAACATCGTTGGATATCCACGACAGCTTAGAGAGAGAACTAGCCCGATGACTCGCAGAGAGAGAACAGATACCCGACCCCAATGATTTCACACCAGAAGGGTCACCACCACCTTTCCTCTACTGTGGCCCACCGCCACTTATGAGAGAGAACTACCCCGACCTCTTCGACGAATTAGAGAAAGGAGAAATCTTAGAGAGCCGCAACTCCTCCCCCAAATGAGAAGAGTCCCCACCCCTCCTCCGTTATTCATCAGAAGAATGCTGTGCCGCCTTCCCTGCCCATGCCACCAAGAGGAGCAGATCACTTTCTCCAGAGGAGCTGCTTTCGCCACTCACACCCTTATCAGAGAGCCCTTTGCCTCCCCCGCCTGGGCCTAGAAAAAGACAGCGCCGTGTATACGAAAGAAAAGCCTATCGCATAGGCTTTGGAGGAGTACCAGGATATCATGTCCCAAATAGTATAAAGAGGTTATGAGATCAGCCGCGGGTCGACTACAAAAAGTTTTTCTAAATATATCAATTTTCCTTTAACGATATGAAATGGCCCAGAACGCCCTCCCTCAACAACTCCAACAGGCAATCACCAACTTCATTAATGATGGCACCCAAGAACAAGCGCAATTCAGCACAAACCTACAAGGATGGCTTGAAGCACAACTTCAAGCCTTCAACACGATGCAAGCGCAGCTAAACGCTGCAACAAATTTACTAGGGCAGCAGCAACAGCTGCTAACGAATCAACAAAATGCGCTGGCCATGTATCAAGCACAAGCACAAGGAGGGCTGGTACCCGCAGTACCAGGAGCCCCTGGTGCACCAAAATTCTCCAAGGTAGTCCCCGACCCTGGAGAATACGACAGAACAAGGGGACAAAAGTTTGATGAATGGTGGACCAAGGTGACGATGTGGAAACAGAAGAACCCTGTCACTTTAGCAGGGAAAGCAGGCATCCGAGCCATAATCGGACGACTAAAAGGAGGACAAGCAGGCATCTTGGCCTGATCAATCATGGGAGCCGTAGCCACACACAGATGGCCAACGTGGGAGGAGCTTGAAAGGGATCTGGCACTCCATTTCCACCCAGCCAATGAGACAACCCTCAAGGCTGAACGTAGGAGTGAGGCCGTAGATGTGACCTCCGTAGCTGATAGGTCGCTGTAGAGACGTAAGCAGATCGTAATCGTAAGAGAGAGAGAACACGGCCGTGAGGCCGGGCAAAGGTATAAAGAGGGGGTGAGCACAGTGAGCCCAGCGAGAGCCGTGCGTGTAGTAACAACCCGTATGCCGAGCCGGAGGCTATCCGGAGGCGAGGCTGCTCTTGTATCGGTTGTCGAACTTGAGGGGTAAACCCCAAGAGACTAAGCTGGGGACGCCAGCTGAGGCTCTTGGATCTTATATAGACGTTACTACATAAGTTTACATAATCATAGAGCTTAGGGCCTGTATCGTACGATAAGCCTTAGCCTATAGCGTAAAGTGCTCTTATCGTAGAAGCACCGAGGGCGTAAAGGGGTGGCAGCCCCTTACCCTGAGGTCGCCGTGTGGCGCATCATGTACATAAGTTAGTCCCCATAAATAGAGCGGTCGGTGGGCCTCCCTATGAAGTGTGAACGTATAAACACTTCTAGTCTTCCATGCACCGATCGTTTGCACCTTAAGCCCTTTGACCCTCAGACCACTCAGAGTGTCCTACCGGGTCATCGGACCAACGCAGGCATCCGTCCTCTCAAGCCTACTGGGAACCTTGGCATCTATACACTTTAGGTTCTCTCAGCAGCTACAGTCCAGGTGCCTCGCGGCTACCCTTCCCGTTACCTCATCCGGTTTCCCGGTTATATAATGAGGCCCACTGCATCTCGCCTTTTATGGGGTACACCAGTTCCCAATCACTTCGTGTGGATCAGACTAACCACATGCTTTCGCCGGCTGTCACCAGTTTCCACATGCCTGAGGTGTCCTGTCCTTCCACCACCATGCATTTCAGACAGTTTTCGGTCAGATGGTTTTTCGCCGGGAGGACTCTGGGAAATTCCTCAGTTCACGGACTCTGCCGTGCTTCCCAGTCCTCATACGTTCCGGCGGGCGTCGTATCAGGGTGATCCCCTTCTTATAGGAGGATCCGGTGCCTGCTAGAGGAGGCGTCTGTAGGCGTGATGCCCGCGGGGTTTTGGAACATATAGGAGCGGTGTTCTGGAGTGTGATTACCCTCCTTTAAACGGTTTGATGACCGTGGATCCTGGTCCAATGTGTCCATACTAATCCGTAGCGGCCAAAGTGCCATGAGGTACCCTGATATGGGTCTGCGTATCCCCTTCTTAAGGTTTGTCATGCCCGTGAGGGGGTGGAATGAGTTCTGTATGAAATCGGGCTATCTGATCGCCCTGATTCTATTCGTGACGTAATGACTGCGTGGCAAACGCGCAAAGCTGCCAAAGCGTGTCGCAAGGGTGCGGAGGTCGGATGTCATGTCTGGTTTATGAAACGGGGACCAGCTTCTTCCGCAATGTAAGTGCACCTTTTGGTGGAACTCCGGGTTCCTACGGTTATCGGGATTCGTCGGCGCAAGTCCTCCTATCTCCTGTACCTGGGGTCTCCGGATAAAACCCGAGTGTACTTGCTGCAACGTATACGAGGCGGAGATCTAGGGGAAGTCCGGGACATGTGCTTTGCCCGTTGCGAGCTGTCCGCAGACCACGTATGTCATATATCTCTTTAGGGGTTTCTGCTAGTAGCGTGAAGTTCACTGTGAGGACGGACGGCGAGGTATCAGATAAATCAGCTTAGTCTAGTGAGACAACCCTCAAGGCTGAACGTAGGAGTGAGGCCGTAGACATGACCTCCGTAGCTGATAGGTCGCCGTAGAGACGTAAGCAGATCGTAATCGTAAGAGAGAGAGAACACAGCCATGAGGCCGGGCAAAGGTATAAAGAGGGGGCGAGCACAGTGAGCCCAGCGAGAGCCGTGCGTGTAGTAACAACCCGTATGCCAAGCCGGAGGCTATCCAGAGGCGAGGCTGCTCTCGTATTGGTCATCGAACTTGAGGGGTAAACCCCAAGAGACTAAGCTGGGGACGCCAGCTGAGGCTCTTGGATCTTATATAGACGTTACTACATAAGTTTACGTAATTGTAGGGCTTAGGGCCTGTATCGTACAATAAGGTCTAGCCTATAGCGTAAGTACCGCTTATCGTAGAAGCACCGAGGGCGTAAAGGGGTGGCAGCCCCTTACCCTAAGGTCGCCGTGTGGCACATCATGTACGTAAGTTAGTCCCTATAAATAGAGAGCGGGCGTAACTGTGAAATAGCGACGGGGATCAGTGGCGTAAGAAGTAGATCGTAAGGGAGATCCCCGTCGCGGGAATGAAAAGAAGTCGTAAATGAACGTGTACGTTTTACCGTAAAGTAAGGCCGGTCTTGCAAACCGGCACGAACCAGTCCGTCGTGCAGATGATAGTTGCACGCTTGCAACAGCCAATGACAAGGAATGGCATAAGCAACAACTGCTGGGCCTCAAACAAGGAAACTCCAACATGGCCTTGTTTCTCACAAAATTCCAAATGCATCAATTAATGGCACAGCTGTCGGAAAAACAATACATAGACCTTCTTTTTAAAGCTGCCGACCCAAAAATAATGACAAGATACATGATGATGAACGGATACCCGGCATCATTAGATGTCTTCGTCGCTCACCTCCGAGAACAAGGAGAACGGGCGAACCTATTACGATTAATCACGAAAGGAACCGCTGCTGCAAACACAAGGTTCCAAAGCAGAGGGTGTGACTCCAATGCAATGGACATAGACGCCGTGCGAAGTGGACCAATATGTTACAACTGCAGGAAGACAGGGCATATCTCCCACGACTGTAAAGAAACAAAATACCCATGCTGCCCCGAATGTTGGCTCACCATCAGGACCAACAAAAGACACCAAAAAGGGTGCAAATTGGCACCGACAAGACAAGCCCGCTCCGCCGATGAAGGAGCAACGTCCTGGGAAGATGAAAAACTCACCCAAAGAGAGAATGTGTGTGCAACATCATGAAGCCGCACGAACTCTACTGCCACCCCACCTCCTAGAGAGGATAAGGGCAAACAACGAGATTTCATGGCATCGATCCAGGACCTTGATTTTGAAAACGCACGGGCATGGTTCCACGATTACGAGACTCTAGCAGCCAAATTGGAAAAAGGGAGTGCCTGAACCAGATCAGGACTGGAACAGGCACTGGTGCGTATAAATGGACTATTTCATTTCCCCCTCTATCTTTTTCCTCGAAATACATACAAGAAAACCTACAAAAAATATCTGTTAACCGTTTTTCTCTTCTTACCATCGACGAATGTACAGAGCTGGACACTTCTGAAAGTGATGCCTCTGAACAATTTTCTCCCACGATACGTATCTCCACTAACTTATTTGACCCAACTCAGCCGTCAGGGGGGCCTTCCGAGAAGCCTGGCTGGAACGATAAACCGGTGCTTAATTCCCCTTCTATCACCCCGCACGCAACAAACGAGGATCTTTCTCCCAACAATATCTTCGTACAAACGCTTCACTAGGATTGAGAGATCCTTCTACAAATCCGTATAGCACCCTTCGACCAACGGTCCGAAGGAAGATATATCAAAACCAAAGCTCTACTAGACAGTAGAGCAAACGCCATATTTATAGACTGAATGTGGGCACAACGTGCCAATCTCCCCCTATTTAAACTCCGACACGACATTCCCGTTTATAACATGGACGGTACAAAGAATTCTGCAGGAAGCATTACCCATGTGGCGGAACTGGTCATGGAATATCAAGGACATCGTGAAAAAGTCACAGCCGAAGTCACCGATCTTGGAAAGAACGCCTTCATTTTAGGATATGAATGGCTAAAAAGACATAATCCAGAAATAGATTGGACGAAAGAAACTATGAAAATGATGAGGTGTCCACGCCACTGCCACTGCTTACAGGATAAGCCCGTATTCCTCCGAATTTTGAAAAAGGAAGAAGAAGACTTGCAGTACCAAGTACACGCCACGATTAGAGCACTAGAAGCGCAAACGGAGAAACCAAAAGAGAAAACCCTTGAGGAGCTAGTCTCCAAGGAATACGAGAGATACTACGGATGGTTCTCAAAAAAGAAATCTAAAAGAATGCCCACCAGGAAACTATGGGACCATGCAATAGAACTAAAAGAATCTTTCACACCGAAGAAGGGACGACTCATTCTCCTGTTGGTAACGGAACAAGAAGAGGTTAAGGCATTCCTTGACGACCAATTAGCAAAGGGGTACATACGGCCCTCTAAGTCGCCTCAAACCTTGCCGGTGTTTTTTGTTCCAAAGAAAGACGGAAAGAAACACATGGTACAAGATTACAGATACCTAAACAAGCATACCGTCAAAAACAATTACCTGCTTCCCCTCATTTCGCAACTTGTAGACAAGCTAAATGGGGCTAAATTATTCACAAAAATGGATCTCCGGTGGGGATACAACAATGTCCACATCAAGGAAGGAGACGAATGGAAAGCCGCTTTCATCTGTTTTAAAGGCGCATTCGAACCCTTAGTAATGTACTTTGGGTTATGCAATTCCCTGGCTACCTTCCAAGTGATGATGAACGAGATCTTCGCTGATATGGACGATGTGGTGATCGTCTACATCGATGATCTAATGATCTTCACCAAAACTGACGACCGCGCCGAGCATGACCGCATAGTGCTTGAGGTTCTTCACAGGCTTGAAGAAAATGACTTATTTATTAAACCCGAGAAATGCACTTTTCGTGCCTCAGAAGTAGACTTTCTGGGCATGATAGTAGGAAAAGACGGAATCAAAATGGACGACGAAAAGGTGAAAGCAATACTGGACTGGCCCACACCAAAGAATCTCCGCGGAGTCCGCTCCTTTATGGGCTTAGCAAACTTCTATCGAAGGTTCATTAAAGACTATTTGAAAGTGGCTAGACCACTCAATGACCTAACAAAGAAGAACACCCCTTTCATATGGGGAACGGCCCAACAAGAAGCGTTTGATATGCTTAAAAACCGCTTTACCACCACACCCATCTTGGCATATCCCAATATAGACTGCCAATTCCGCCTAGAAAGTGATTCCTTGGACTACGCAACAGGAGCAGTGCTCTCGATATTAAAAGAAGACAAGTGGCACTCAGTTGCCTATTCCAGTCACTCAATGACTGACCAGGAATGGAACTACCCCATTGCTGATAAAGAAATGCTAGGGGTTATTCAGGCACTAGAACAATGGTGCCACTACCTGGAAGGAGCAAGACATCCTTTCGAGATCTGGAATGACCATGCAAACCTCCAATGGTTCATGACTAGACAAGATCTGAACAGGAGGCAGGCACACTGGGCACAGTATTTATCTAGATTCAATGCCCTCTGGGTGCACAAACCAGGGGCTTCCATGGCAAAAGCCGATGCCCTCTCTAGATGGGAGGACCATGCAATCAGAATAGAAGATGACAATAAAGGGGTAACTGTTATCCTCTCTGAACAGATAGTAGTTTAGCAGGTTTGCGTCATCTCCTCGGAGATGGTTAGATCAACCACAGTCTCGATCACCGATGAAGGGGCACAATTATGTCATAAAATATTCTTAGAAACGTGCAAATTATCCAAAAGGGATATACAAGAACTCGCGAAACGCCATAATGTTAAAGAAGAATGAGACAGCTGTCTATCCGATCCTGATGGCCAATTATACGTCCCAAACTCTAACTTATTACGGATGCAAGTCATCCACACATGCCATGACTCCCTGGTTGCTGGACACCTGGGCCACGACAAGACTTTAGAGTTGCTGCAATGCAGCTATTGGTGGCCAGGCATGACCTCAATGGTCAAGGAGTACGTCGCCCGATGCAACGCATGCCAAAGGCACAAGGGTACGAATCAGGCCCCTAGTGGGCTCCTTCAACCGCTTCCAGTTCCTGACAGACCCTGGGAACACATCACTGCCGATTTTATCACCTTCCTCCCTCCCTCCCAGGGTTATGACACCATCTTGATGGTAGTAGACCGATTCAGCAAAGAAGTAGAACTGATCCCTTGCACCAAGGCGATCTCTGCCATAGAAACCGCCAAGCTATTTGTGGACCATGTGTGGAAACACCATGGCCTCCCTAAATCGATTACTTCAGATTGCAGCCCACAATTCGCATCTGAAGTCATGAAAGAAGTAAACTGCAGGCTTGGAATAGAAACTAAATTATCCACTTCCTTCCATCCCCAAACCGATGGACAATCTGAGATTGTTAACAAGGAAGTCGGCAAATTCTTACGTATTTATTGCTTTGATTGACAAAGCGATTGGTCCAATTGGCTCTCAATCACTCAGTTCTCCATCAACAACAAGAAGCATTCCGCCATGAAACGATCTCCCTTTGAGGTGACACACCCTTACCCTGTTCGGGCAGGACCCTCTACCCCATCAGCTGCACAAAGCAAAGCACCTGCCGCTGATGACTTCCTCACACTTCTTGCCGAGGTGAAACAGAACATCGTCCATGCACAGGAACACATGAAACATCAAGCAGATAGACACTGGTCTGAGGCACCGGCTTACACCATCGGCCAGCAAGTCTGGCTCAGCACAGCAAACCTTAAATTAACAAGGGCCAGCAAGAAACTAACCAAAAGGTGGCTAGGCCCATACACCATCATGGCATTGGCTGGCCCCAATGCAGTAACATTACGTCTACCCCATACTATGCGCATACACCCCACGATCAACGTCTCCCGGATCAAACCTTATAGAGAATGCCTAGAAGGCCAACACGCAAACTGACCGGGACCCATGCTAGTCACAGAAGACAGAGATAACGAGTGGGAAGTCGACTTCATCATCGACTCACACTATAAGGGGAAACGACTAGAATATTTAATTCACTGGAAGGGCTACGATGAGACTGATAGGACATGGGAACCCGTGGGAAACCTTATACATGCAAAGGCATTGATTGCCGAATTTCATAAATCCCACCCCACCGCCCCCTGATCCCTTTCCATCGACCCTGCCAACTTTCTATTTTTATTCAAACCTACCCACAACCCCATCAACGAGATCCGATTTCCACAAGAAGTACCATTTAATCGCCTGGAAGTTGATCCTTAGAAGGGGGGTAGTGTTGCAGAACGGACTACAATGCAACATGGACTTAGCATTATTCTCTTTTTACTTTACCGCGAACATGGACGCACTTTACCTTTACTTCACAGACCCGGCACAAGAGTGCACAGTAGGACCCGCAGTCTCGCCCACCGGGACTTGGGATCACTAGGTTCCGTCTGGCACAGGGACTCTCACCCGATCCGGATCTCAGATCTAGGATACAGAGATCTCAGCCACCTTTTTCATTTCCGCTTCACAGCCTTGATGGCTTCTCTTCCATTCTGCCACAGCTAGGCTGTGCACTTCTATTTAATCTCCATCCCTTCTTATTTAATTACTGCACTGCCTCGTTGGGTTGGCAGTGCACACTTAGTCATTCCGCAGTCATGGCTCTGTCAGCATGACTCACACGCTTACTCAGATGCTGATGCATCCTGAGCTCTATACGCTATTGGCTAGTCTAGACATACGGACTTATCCTAGACACGCCACTCTGGTAGTAGCATAGCCACACCCGTGAATATATAAACCAGAGACTAGCAAGGCTAAGTCCTCAGTCTAGTTCTCCTGATGTATTTCCTAGAACCTAGTGTCTAGCAGCACCACCGCTATACTCTCATCCCTAGTCCAAGTCCTACAGGTGACCGAAGTCCTCGACTCAGCTTCAAGGTTTTAGGTTGTTTCATAAGCTATGCAACGGAAATAAAAAGAGGCTGTCCTTTAGTTACAAGGGAGATTGGACATGATCTCCAATCATAATGGAAACTATCGGGTCTTCAATGTAACTATAAAGGTAGTCCTCAATGGATCGTTCCATGGATATGATCCCAAGGGCCAGAGTGTCTTCTCTAGGGAGAGACCAATACTCTGAGGGAGAAGGAATTAAAGTATCATACTCGAACCAATAATCATACCGTTCTATAACAGTGTGAGAGTCTAGAGAGAACACAGGCGAGAGCTTGGGCAAAGGTATAAAGAGGAAAAGGACCACAGTGAGCCTAGTGAGAGCTGTGATATAAGTAAGTGCTGTGGTGCCGAGGCCGGAGGCTATCCAGAGATGGAGGCACCTCTCCTTGTCATCAAACTTGAGGGGGAATCCCCAAGAGACTAAGCTGAAGGATGTCCAGCGAAGGCTCTCAGGCTTATATAGGCATAAGCTATGTAATACTACTATATTCGTATGATAAGGCATAGCCTATAACATAAGTGCCGCTTATCATAGAAGCACCAAGGACGTAAAGGGGTGGCAGCCCCTTACCCTGAGGTTGCTGGTGGCACATTATTATGTAGAATCCCCTAGTCAGAAAGAGAAAGGAAGTGGCCATGGGGATCAGTGGCATAAGAAGATGAAAGGGAGATTCCTGTGACAGAAGTGCATGATCATAAAGTGTGAAAGAAAGAGCATACGTAAGTAGGCTGGTTTGTGTTTCAGCACGAACTAGTTCGTTATGCAGATGACATTGCAGACTTGCAACACAAACTGGTTGAGTTAGAAGAGAACTGTAACCATGGTAACACTTTAGTTAAGTGAAGAAGTGCTCAAAAGAACATCACTCTTCATTGTTCTACTCCACTTACTATCCATCAATCTATAGTCAACAGATGATATCCTCAGATATCAGATACCAAGACACCAGCATGGGTAGTATTTGAACCACTTCAATTTGGTCAGATAACTGCTATCAACATCACTAAACTCAAACAGTTCATTACTGACCATCCTATTCTTTCTGACACTGATCTTCCTGTAGTCCTGAACAACACTCTGAACACCTTTACTCCACCCAACTTCCCACCTTCTTACAATGGCTGATGCCACAGCTCATCTCAATAAGATTGACCCCAACAATCTTGATGAGGGCCTATACTTTGATGCAAACATTATCTGTTGCAACCATTGTACAATATAGAATGGACTTAGATAATTTCTCTTTTCTTTCTTATCCTATCACAATAATGGACACATCTTATCTTTTATCTTTTATAGATCTGGCACAAGAGTGCACAGAAGAACTTGCAGTCTTGCTTCACCAGGACTCAGGATCACTAAGTTTCCTTTGTCACTGAGACTCTCACCTAATCCAGATCTTAACCAATCCAGGATATAAAGATCTCTGACACTTCTTTTCATTTCTGCTTTATGCCTAGACGGTGTTCATTTCCTACCGCCATATCTATGATGAGGCATTCCACATTCATTACCACTCAGGGCTATGCCCTTGCTTCCATTCTTTCATTTCTGTCTTACAGACTTGAAGGCTTCTCTTTTTCTTGATTCCCACTGCTGTGAGATGACTCATTCTTATCTCGGCTGTGCTGAGCTAGATATGCTATTGGCTAGTATAGACTGTTATCCAGACTCTGTGATTTGTTGATAGCTGTAGTACAAACATGCACATACAGTAACCATAGTCTAT
>JBBPTE010000818.1:0-11416 GCA_038093935.1 Tylopilus cf. pallidocervicolor | reverse complement strand
GTGGGCAACGGGACATCCTTTATGAGGAACAATTGTATAGTGAGGGCGGGAGGACAGCTTTAGCAGCTATCTCGATGCCAATGGCAATGCTTTTGTTTTCACCTAATTATCAGCAAGTACACGATTGTTGCTATAGGCACACCCTACTACTACAAGGATGAAGAAAAAGCTTACCTACCTAACACGGTATATTGTGAATCAACGTCAGTCCGTAATCACATATAGCGTTACCCACGACTTCTAATAACTTGGTAGATAACCTCGGTGGAATTTACAGTTAATGTGTAAAAAGTAAAAGTATGAAAATACTATGCAGGGATGGCCAAGTAGATATCTGGAGCTTCCAATACCATTGACTCATTGCGACATGAAGATTTGTCCTCAAGGATTGGAGTAACCACTGCCTTCCTCTCATTCCTCACCCACCGAATGACTCTGCAGAATCGACCCATCCAGTCACCTTTCAACACAAGTACGATCTGATCCTTCTTGGTGGGGTTTGTGGGAGTAAGGAAGTGAGCAGGTACTTGATGATTTTCGACCTCGGATGCTCTGTGGTTTCCAGTGACCATGAGAGACACATAGCTGGCAGAAACAGGAGAATCTAGAGCCCCAAACTGATCCACGGTGGTACACATCAAGCGTTTCACATAATTGCCTCCACTATAGCCAGCTCCAACATTGAAGCACAGTCAGTAATGAGTAAAGTTGCAAAATAGATCATCGAAAAGCCATTCGATCACACCTAGACTGAGAGTGAGTATGGTCCACAGCCTTCGCAAAGTATTCGTACCTCTGTCAATCGGAGCAGGAGAGGCTGCCCATAAGTCATCCGGTGTAATAGTCCATGCAGAAGAGGGGTCATTATCAGACGACGTCAATTCATTTTCGGAAGGGGGAGGTGTCTTTGTTCTGGGTGCTTCAGGAACAAAGGATCGTTTCACCATATGCGTGAACTCCTGGAGTCAAGCTCCTTGAAGGGGGACTCTGTCTAGCTGCATGCCTTCCCTATTTCAGAGGCTCAGGAACAAGAGACTAAATCTAGAAAATCAGACATACTCCATTGCAACGTGACAGGCTTGGACCTTGAGGCTATTGCAGCCAAAGAATAATACATAACAGAAGGACCAATGTACCCCTTGAAGGGTGGCACGAATACCTCTCTTCTTGCCACCTATAGTCCATACATTGCGTCCAATAAGGGTGCGAAAGTTGAGGGGCTCGAGATATCCTACTATCTTGTGGCAGAACAGGACAGACACTTTCAACTATAGTGGAATACATGTAAGGAATCAAACCTGGAAGAAGTGGTATGCAGACACTTACCAGACAACCATCAATCTCAGAAACCAACTCTATCTCTGCCTTGGGGAAATCGAAGGACTTCACGATGCCGATTACACCATAATGAACTCCTCATGCAATCTGTAATGTATCACCTACACTGACGTTGTACCCCTTGTCCTTCAAGAAGGACAAAACGTCCGCTGGTGCGGTGATTTGCACCTCGTCTTGATGAACCAGGATCGATGTTGGTTGTGTCATCTGGGAGAATCAGCGTGTCTCCTCTGGAGGTTGGCATGTCACCCACAACCAGCCATTGGCTTCAATCTCATCTACATATCCCTGCCAACTCTGATAGATTCCACGTTTGACGTCTACGATATCTTCTAGCATGATGCCACGGAAGATTGGTTGTGGAGAATGAGATATGGTAGCGTCAAGACCTGAGGGGCGGGACGTTAGAATCCAGACATGAGTAGTCGAATGTGATTCCAGGAACACCAAAGGAATGACAACCTAAGTAAACATGTCGACATCATTCGCGGAGCCTTTGAACAGAGTTCATTTACTATATCCTTGTCTTCCAAAAGAAGAGTTTGCTGATCTTCGGAAGTGGTAAGGATAGTACCACCAAATCCTCGATGCAGCCCGGCCAGGATCCTTACGGCATCCCCTTGCCTGAAAACATGCTTGATGCTGGAGATTGGCACCATATAGACTGGGAGATCAGGAGCGCAAGGCTGTAGTGTCACCTCCCTGTGGGGATGGTTGATCGAGATTATGGAAGCCCTCTGCTGAAGAAGAGGACCATCCTTAGGATGCACAAGATCCCCTTCTTTCTAGAATTGGATGGAAAAAGTCCAATGTGATTGCTTGACCAGTGTGACATCAATGTGTGATTCAGCAAGGAGGGTAAGGTGGTCGGGATGGGGTACTTCGGTGATTTTGATGGATAACATAGAGTAGGTGCACTTCAAGAGACCATGATGGTATTCTTCACCATCGCATTGTACGATCCCTGCATCTTTATCGAAAACCAGAACTTGGCATCTTGTGTTTCTTGCTTCCACCTCATCAAAGAGGGAAGCATATCGACTCTTCTGTTCCTGTGCTTCAGGTTTGTCATATGGACAGAGTTGAGGTACAATCAGAACTTCACAGGAATTCCCATTGCAGGACAGAAGGTATGTGATGTCATCCTTATAAATGCCTCGCAGGACCCAAACCCACGTTCGGGGGCAGACAGGTGGCCAAAGGATGAGCGTCGATGGGCGATCTTTGTCAGGTACATGCAAGATACTCTGGATGATCAAAGTATGTGATGGCGGACATGCATTCTGGATTTGGAGAGGACATGTTGCCTCAATGTACACTTTGGAAGGGGCGACAACCATGACTTGGCATACCAAGCCATGGTTTTCGAAGCTCAAGCGACAAAAATTAGCAATATTCTCTGAGTGAATGAAATGAATGAATAGTCTATGAAACGACCAAAGAGAAACATACTCGATGGAAACTCTACCATATAAAGGCGCGATTCATGCAAATTGGACAAGATGGGATGTAGCGGCTCTGAAGTAGCAGGGCCGGAAGCGATAATGGGTTGACACTCCTGATAACGAGCTATGAGGTACTGAAGTGCCTGAGAGTAGTGTGCACATCCAGCTGGGCAAACTTGAGAAGCGATATTTGAATGCTCTGCGTCTGTGTCCATATCTTCCTTCTCTTTTTTGCCTTCAGAAGTGTTGATGTCCAAGAAAATTGAGGGCCCTGTCTTGCGACACTTAGTCAGGCGGCGAGCTTTAGGACTTGGAGGTTGGCAGTCTGGAAAACTGGAACCGTTGGGCAAGGAAGGAATACACATTCATGAGGCACTGATTGACATGCCAACCACTATCATGGCGTCTTCAATGGCCTGGATGGTGGCTGAAGCTCCTGGCCAGCTGGTACTATTGTCGGCAAGAGATGTCCGGAACTGCTCATCATCAGAGTCTGGGATAGATACCTCAAAGATAGCATCAAAGGTCAAAGACCACTCCATGAACACAAACCTATCACAGAATGTGCGCTCTAGCAAGCCTTGAAGCTCTGTAAATTCAAGACGGTCAGCAGCCCAGTCCCATACCATCCACCACACAGCAGGATCTTGCCACAGCAGTCTAGACTGATCATGGCCTACAAGAATAATGAGTAAAAAAGAAGCTGAGGGATGATGACTTACCCTGGACTGGCATAGGCTCAGGTGACGAAGTATGTGACTGGACTACGCACACAATTGGTAATCATAGAGCAAAAATCAATAAGAATTACTCACCATCAGCAGACGGATTGCAGTCGTGGAGGACCTCCTGGATCTGCTGGAAGCCTTCAACTTCATGGGATGTTATGAGGTCGACGAGGTTTTGCCACAACTCGTATTCATCGTTGTTGTCTGACACCAACAGCTGGAAGAAATGTGTTGATGTGATACGCTTCTTGGCAAGGCCATAGAGAGTGTTTAGATTAGCTTCCTCATACATCGAGGGGGTAATGTTGAACTGCACGGTTTGTTGCAACATGACAGCGGAAGGTGGACGTGAAGAACTAAAATGAGAAGTTAGACACCAGATTTTGTTGTGGAACAATCAACAATCACACCTGCATTCCTCAAGCTGTTATTTTTTCAATGCCTGAAAGGCAAACTTCTCTGCCCCGCAGATACAACATATTCAAAGTCTACAGTACAATTACATGGTGCTACTAAGTGGTGCGCGTGGTGGCACGAAGGTTGTGGTGGTTATGGATGAAGAGGAGAAAGCTTACATAATTTCCTCAGTGGGTAGATATTGTGAACTGAGTTTGATTACACATGACTGGCATAATATTTACCGCTCAGTTGGAACTTTGAACTCATACATGTGATCATGTGCCCTGTGTTTAGTTCACAATAAGTACCCGCTCACTGGATTATGTAAAGTTTTCTTTCTTTA
Source organism: Tylopilus cf. pallidocervicolor (assembly GCA_038093935.1). Classification (NCBI taxonomy): domain Eukaryota; kingdom Fungi; phylum Basidiomycota; class Agaricomycetes; order Boletales; family Boletaceae; genus Tylopilus; species Tylopilus cf. pallidocervicolor. The sequence continues at coordinate 7,163 of JBBPTE010000818.1, read as the reverse complement.
TCCGCAACCGCCACCAATGTAGTAGAAGAGTAGTAGGAGCGTAGTTTCTATTGCCTCGTACCTGTTGCCCCTAAAATAAACGTGTGCCAACACCAGCGGCCAAAGTATTGGTGATGACTTTCAGGAAGAATGGGCTGCCGTGAACATTAATTAGAAGAAAAAGACAGCATGTGAATATGTCATATCAATTACATTCAGATGAGTGCTAATGCTGTTTCCCTCTTTGTGCCTCCCAATTTCCAGTACCTTTGTCTCGTTTTCTGCTCGTCTCCTTCAAAGGTACGTCCTTCTCTCTAACTTCAAAGGTACGTCCTTCTCTCTAACTTCAAATTCAGTGGCTTGATGTGTCATTTGCGAAGGTGTCTTGGTTGGTAGCGGTGCGTGTGTCTCTAGCTTGTCTACCTTCTCTCTCACTTTGAATTCAGATACCTGATGCATCATTTGCATCTGCTCTCTAATCGGCTGTGGTGCGTAATGAGTTGTGCATGTTGTTTACATTTTCTCTTACCTCGAATCCAGACACTTGATGCATTGTTCACTGTCTGATTCCCTGTGGTGCGTAGTGTCCCCAGATACTTTTGATATCTGCTCCCTGAGATCCCCACTACCCACGTCTTTGGTAAGAATAATATTGCGATATATAGGATACCCTATCATCTGTGATATGATGAGCATAATCATGCTGATCGCCAATAGGTGGGTCACAACCTGCATGATCATCACAATGATCGTTCATGAACCAATTTTGTGTTCTGGTTTTGCAGACACAATATGTTTCTTCCAAATACTGATTTCTGAGTCACCTTCATTACCAGAGGAAGCTGTAGCTATAAGGTGGAACGTATCTCCTTCATGTGTCTTCACTTTGTGAGTAACTGTTTCTCTTCGGCTGTAAGAGACTTACCAATATTGTTTGTACTCGTCCAGCGGAAGAATGGTGCAATACTTGCTGCAGTTCTCCGGTAGCCTTCTGGAAAATGAATACTTTGCTGTTCTCTCCCCCACCAACTATCTTTTCACCGCGTTCCACAAATGCTACTTGCTTGGGATATGTTTTTGCCAGCTGCGTGTTGTAAGTGCGAATGCATGTACCATCATCTATGCGATGTAGACTGAATCCAGCCACAGCATTATCTATCATGGCATAGGTGCAGGTCTGATCAACCACAGCCCCACCGCTTTCCAAGATCAGTTAGTGACTTTACAGGCATGGACTGGACTCACATCATCCTCCCCATAGTACGCACCCCCGATACCATACCGTCTTTGCTTCGAAGCGTACAGCTAATAAAGTCGTGAATTTTTGTTATCCAAACAAAGTCATGCCTACATTTCTCTGTCATACATGCCAAATACCATAATATCACCCCCACAGAAACATACCACACGCGGAATAGTTGATAAGAGCTCGACACTGAATATGTTGGATAGATGATGCTTGGAATCCAATGACCAGAGTTGGACTCATTGATTGCGAGTAGCGGTAATCAAGTGCAGGTTACCTTCGAATCTTTCGCAGGTGAGGGCCATTACCTCTTGTCTGCTTCCAATTCACCTTGACCAGATCTCATCAAAATCAGCTGCCTGGTCTGCACATTGCCTCCACAAGATAATGTAACCGAGTCCGGTACCTGCGCAAAGGGTTTCTTGAATGTCGCCCTTACAAGTGAGCCACGCTAAGCACATAATAGGATCCCTGGGGTTTTGCGTTTGGCTAGGCTTGGCAGCCTGGACTCATCGCTGCAGGTCCCAGATCTGCAGACCATCCATACCTATTCGAGCGAGTAAGTCACTTACTCCTCCTGAAGAAGTTGTACTAACTACCACTGGCGAGCAGATTGCCAGCCTTTGAGATTGCCATGCAGAATATGGCATCCTGATGCCCAGATAATTTGAAGTTGAGTTTGTACTGACTTGTCAAATCCCGGTCCTCCAGACTCAAGTCCAATCAGAGGTCCGGAGGTACAAGGGGATAATTACCACGGGTAGGTCCAGAGTTGGACCAGAGGTGATGAACAGCGGATCGGAGTTGGGGTCAGAAGATAAGGACATTGGCACATGACTTATGTGTCGCGCCCTTGCCAAGTCTGCGTCCTTGTATTTCGGAGTTCGGAGGATCAGAGGTTCATCATAGGAGGTAGAAGAGAAGTGGAGATGAGGGAGGGACTTCAAGTTGGAGAACCAAAGATAAAGTCGATATTCATACTAAAGAGTACAGGAGGGAAGTACAGAGATTTATATATGAAAGTCCGGAGTGGAGATCAGAATAAGGAATGGAGGGGATTATGAATGCTATGCAGAGGAATGGGACTATAGGACATAGCATCAGTAATCAAACCGGAGGACGGAGGTATATGAAAGCCAGATGGCTGTACATAAGGAATGTAGAGTGACAGGAGGAGCTAATACAAAAGGGGTTGAGGCGGAGGTGGTGTTTCGGAGATCCGACACAGAGATGTGAACTCCAAGGTGTTCCGTGGGCAATCATACAAGGTGTAATGGAGATGGTACCGGAGGAGGGATGAAGGTCCGGAGTTGGGATGAGGCTCAGAGGAGGGGGTTACAGGGGTAGTCGGAGGTGTTGTTATGCATATGACATGACTACTGGGTGTCGTTTGGAACCACATATTCGGAGTGGAAAATATACAGGGACTGCAGGACTTGCAATGATCATTATAGGTGATTTCTGCCTCCCAAGTAGTGAGGACTGACAATTATCCAGCCTTACAATAAAGTCATCATGTCAGTGATGATGATCGGTGAGTCTAACAATTAATCCCTTCAGTCTATTGATCACTATGTCAACAGTTGCACATTATCTGGATTCACGCATGCCAACATGGCGATGCAATTGTCATTGCCTATTGTCATCGCCCTTGGCAAAATCCACATGACTGTAGTGGCCACACTAGTTTGATTCACAATAAGAAGTCTGCTCATGGATGAGGTAAGCTTTTTCCCTCTTTGTTCATACCACAACAGTAGCAATTCAACCAGCTTTGTACCTGGGTTACCCTGAGTTACAATGGAGCAAGCCAAATTAGTTTCCTCCGCTCCCATCCTTTCCTGAACTTTTCTGCTGCCGACACCTCAATGATGTGTATTTCAGCCGTAGTTGAATGAGATCAAAGACTGGCCAACAATGTTTGAAGTCCACCAAGTCTGGGAATTGAGACAATGCCTGTCGACAATGGTAAGCACTGTACTTTGTGTCGCTATAGTCTAGCTGACTTGGTCCTTTACCATCTCTAATGCTTTTCGATCCTGCAAGCTTCTACACTTCGTTACATCAAGGTAATGCTTCACAGCCTTATCCACAAATCTCTGTCAACTCGTAAGTGCATGGCTGATTCAGTCGGCAGTATTCTCACCTTCAATTCCTTAAATCCATCCATTCCCCAGCCTAACTTTTCCTCTAGGTTGTGCCCGCCCCGTCCTGGTCTCCCTGCTTCTCCATTCGGCTTCAGAATTTTGCTTGTCCCTGCATCCTTGTCAGACTCTAACGAAGATAAACTGGATTCTGTTGGTGCTGGTGAGTGTTCCAATCGCTGGTATGCCCCAGAATCCTTCTCTTGTGAAGGGGTTGCAATCCTGGCTATTTTGAATGGGCGAGCTGCCAGCGGGGCTGTTGTAGCCACCCATTTATCTTGTTGAATCCTGATGGCTTCCAATATCTCCTCAGCTGCAGACACAGTGATTGGTGTAGCCATTTGATAAACAATCTCAGCTTGATAGGAGAGCAGTGGCATGGGTTGGTGATCATCGGATACTTCATAGAATGGAGATACTTTGTGTGATTTAGATGGGGCCATTAGTGGGGAAGTCATGATCATCAACGGTGGTGACGAGTTAAGGCATTCTTTTTTTTTGTTTTCGTTGTTCTCTTATTGAGCCATCTTTTTGTTTGTACCTTTCCATCATGGCAACGATGCTGTTATGGTATACAATTACATGCCTGCTATCATTACAACGATATGCTGTCTGCTCACAATTGAGCTGAGGGCCTTAAAACTGGCCTGTTTTTGTGCAAAGCAAATGCCAATCAACCTTCTTGTTCTTGCTACACCAAATTCGCCAATCAAATGCTAATCGATCTTCTCATGGGGAACATACACAGCTTGCCTATCTATGTAGGTCCTGAGTCGAATTGCTGAGCCATGTCCTGATACTGATATTTTTTCTCAGGTCTGGCAATATGCCCTGGATGTGGGCCATACTCCCTGTTATGTTAGTGTCCTCTGATATTTTTTCAGTTGTGGGAGTACAATTGTGCTGGCAGGTCCCGCAACCAACTCCCCCATGATGAACCCCTTACGAAGGTAAGATCCCCTCTCATCAGCACCTTTTATCTGCCGCTCATCTGATAGGGTCAGGACACTTGGTCCAACCATGACCTTATCACCCCGCCATCTTTGAAGCGGAAGGCTGCTAATGATGATGATCTCCCACTCCCTCCTGCAAAGAAGCCGGTAAGTTCAAGTTGCTGCTCTACATCTTCATCACCCTCACCTTTGGCAAATAGGCTCAGGACCTACACAGCGACCATACCCCTCCCCTGCCTTCGAAGCGCAAGGCCAACGATAGCGATCTCTTGCTCCCCCCTGCAAAGAAACTTGTAAGTCAGGCTGTTTTTATTTTCGTCGCTCTCACCTCTGGTAAATAGGCCCAGGACCTACGTGGTGACCATACCTTCCCCCTGTCTTTGAAGTGCAAGGCTGACGACAGCGATCTCTCGCTCCCCCCTGCAAAGAAACTCATAAGTCAGGTTGTTCTTATTTTCGTCACTCTCACCTCTGGCAAATAGGCTCAGGATCTATGTGGTGACTATACCCCCCCCCTTGTCTTTGAAGCACAAGGCCAACGATAGCGATCTCTTGCTCCCCCCTGCAAAGAAACTTGTAAGTCAGGTTGTTCTTATTTTTGTCACTCTCACCTCCGGCAAATAGGCTCAGGACCTATGTGGCGACTATACTTCCCCCTTGTCTTTGAAGTGCAAGGCCAATGATAGCGATCTCTTGCTCCCCCCTGCAAAGAAACTCGTAAGTCAGGTTGTTCTTATCTGTGTTGCTCTCACCTCTGGCAATAGGCTCAGGACCTACACGACGACCATACCCCCCATTGTCTTTGAAGCGCAAGGCCAACAACAGTGATCTCTTGCTTCCCCCTGCAAAGAAACTTGTAAGTCAGGCTGTTACCTTTTATCTTTGTCGCTCTCACCTCTGATAATAGGCTCAGGATCTATGTGGCGACTATACCCCCCCTGTCTTTGAAGCGCAAGGCTGAAAATGGTGATCTCTCACTTCCCCCTGCAAAGAAACTCGTAAGCCATGTTGTTACCTTTTATCTTCGTCGCTCTCACCTCTGGTAATAGGCTCAGGACCTACATGGCGACCATACCCCCCCCCTTGTCTTCAAATTGCAAGGTCGATGATGTTCCTCCCATGAAGAAGCCTGTAAGTTCAAGCTGTCGCTTCATATCCTTGTCGCCTTCACCTCTCGCAATAGGCTTGGGACTTGCATGGCAACCATACACCTAACAATAGTGATCTTCTACTCCCTCCCACAAACCTTGTAAGTCGGGCTGTCACTTCTTATTCTCGTCACCCCTTACCTTTGGCAATAGGCTCAGGACCTACATGGCAACCATACGCCTCCCCTGTCCCTGTCTTTGAAGTGCAAAGTTGACGATAGCGATCTCCTGCCTCCTGCAAAGAAGCCCATAAGTTCAAACTGTCACTTCATAGCTTTGTCACCTTCACCTCTCACAATAGGCTCGAGATCTACACTGTGACTCCATTATTGACCATAGTGATCTCCTGCTCCTTCCTGTGAACCTGGTAAGTCGGGCTGTCATGTCCTATCCTTGTCACTCACCTCCGGCAATATGCAGGACCTACATGGCAACCATACGCCCCTGGCTTTGAAGTGCAAGGCTAACGACAGTAATCTCCTGCTCCCTCCTGCGAAGCAGGTGGTAAGTTCTCTATCTCCTGGAAAACAAAGGAACTAATATGGCTATAGGCACTGTGCAGACATGAGACACTGTTTTACAGTTTCGTTGAACTTGTGACTTTGATGCCCAGAGAAGCAAAGGACTGTCATCGTACTATGAGTACACATGTCATTTTGCATTATCCTATTGACGACCAAAGGAGTGCTTGCTGTTGGATTTGCCTTGCGAATTGCTTCTAGCGATTGTCCAAGAACTTTCCAAAGAGTCGATGCACCTCCTCTCACAAGCTTGCTGTTTGCTTCAAAACATCGTCTTCCCTGTATACTTGGCTTTGGTTGAATTCAGGCCACCCAATGATTCAAGTGAATGGATTAAGGTGACTGACCAGCAGTGCGGGACACTTCTTCTCTGGCGGCATTGTAATTCATTCATGCTGCTGAAGATCCTATGGTTTACAGGCACATTGCAGACTGCCGACATTCACCTAAATGCTCTAGGATTATTCCTTCGATCCTTGGAGAATCATGGACCACTGGATCGTATCTACTTATCGACCTATACTGGTCCTGTTCAGAACTCACTTGCATTTCTGGATCTCTTACAGAGTATCCAAGTGGTAGGGTGTAGGCAGCTTGTCTGCCACAGACTTCGCCAGAGAGTCAGTAAATCCAGCATCAACATCCACAGTGCCCTCAGATATCCTCCATCTCTGGAGGTGCTGCATATACATTCCCCCCTCTTTTTTGGCACATATTCAGCCTCGTTCACCCTTGCCACATTGTGAAGTTCTCCTATCCACAAACTTTTCCTCACAAACACTTCCTTGGCACCTAGTAACTGGTCTACACTTCTCTGCTCTCTTGAACTACCACGTCTCTCATCACTCAACTTGGAAGATACGTGCCCAATTCATTCTCTGGTCGATTTCCTACAAAGACATTCGGTACAGGACCTCCGAGTGTCTAGCTATGGCATGCTTTCCAGTGTAGATGTCCGATCTCCCAGGCGATCCTGTCTTCAAACAATTCTTCAAACAATGCTTCCGACCCTGTCATCTCTAGATGCTTCTCCAGCTGTGATCATCGCTCTGATGTGTCGTGTCGACGTTCCTGCACTGTTCCAGAAGCTTGTCGTGAGATTAGATCAGGTGCACAACAGGGGATGTCTTTTCTCAACCATCTTGGATTGTATGGAGCACTTGTGAGACCTT
>JBBPTE010000813.1:0-11491 GCA_038093935.1 Tylopilus cf. pallidocervicolor | reverse complement strand
AGATGAAACAATATGATTTGTTTTTCTAAATTGTACATGTATAATGATGTTATTCATAGTTTTTCACCAAGTCACTCTTTGTCCCATTGTTTTGAATAATTCAAGAATTTCTCTTTGTCTTTCAATTAAAGCCAGTGAAAAAAGGAAGGTGGAAAATAAGATATCCAACTAGCCTTGTTGGAGAAAAATAGTTTATTGATCATATTGTTTCATCTCATCTGTGAACATTCTGGAATCTACACCATTCAAGATGGGCTATGTTTTGGATTCTTGTTTCTTTTTATAGGACAAGATATAAAGGGACAGTTTACAAACCAATAAACAAAGAATAATACAGTGGCTCAAAAAAGTGTTCCAATATTGTGCTATTTTGGAAAGATTGGAAAATTATAGAAGAGCAAGAATGAATTAGATAAAGTGCTTGCAGAATGAATGAAAGTACTTGCTCTTGGCATTATAAAACAACTTTGGTTTATGTAATTTGATTGCCATGGGAGTGAGGTACAAGCATTTCAAAATGACATGTCATTGGGACACTTATTTGACCCCAAATTACATCCTAGACTTTAGTACTTTCTATGCCCTTCCTTTGCTTTTATCACTGCCTCAAGTCTTTTAGGCATGCTTTCAATTAGTTTTTGACACTCCTTAACCTCTATCCTCCCCCACTCTGCTTCAATTCTCTCCCAAACCTTCCAAACTCCTTTTGCTGGTCTTTCATAGCTGTTGAGTCTTTTTTTGAGATGTTGCCAGCAATGCTCAATAGGATTGAGGTCTGGTGACTGTGCTGGCCAATCAAGAAGCCTAATGCCTTGATATTTGAACCAGTTTTGAGCCTTTTTGGAGGAGTGTTTAGGGTCATTATCTTGTTGAAAGATAATGCTCTCCTCAGGAATCCCAGAATATTCCATGGTGGGAAGCAGACTGTCCTTAAGAATGGACACATACTGCTCAGCATTCATCTTTCCTTCCACCTCTGCAAGTATGCCCACTCCATTCCACCCCATCCACCCCCAAACCATCAATGAACCTCCTCCAAACTTTACTGTTCCCTGGATCTCCTTGTCCTGTAAAGGCTCACCTCCTTTTTTCCACACATACATCCTTCCATCTGATCCAATCCTGTTGATTTTGGTCTCATCTGACCAAATAACTCTGGTCCAATCCTCCACAGTCCAGTCCTTGTACTTGAGAGCAAAGTCTAGTCTTTTTTTTCTATGCCTAATAGACAGAAAAGGCTTCTTTTTCTTGACCATAGCCTTTAAAGATGCAGCCTTGAAAACATTGTGAACAGTTTGGGTAGAGATAGGAGAGGAAAGAGCAGGATTGATGAAATGGCTGGCTTGGACAGCATTGTCAGCTTTTCTAGTAATAATACTAGAGACAATTCTCCTTTTGTCAAGAGAAGAAAGCTTGGAAGGATGTTCTAACTTGATATTCTCCTTCTCTGGAAGGATCTCCTTGATGACTCTGGTCATAGTGGACTTTCCAAGACCAGTTTGAGATGCAATCTGTCTGATAGAAAGACCAGATTCAGAGAGAACAAGAATATTAGCTCTAATAGAGGTAGGAATGGACTTCATGGTTTGATGAGGTGAATTGAAGTAGGACACAAGATATTTATATTGCTTGGAGTTATGTCACTTACATAATTACATAGCTTGGTAACATAGCAACCATCAATAGCTGTCAAATTCCTATATGATATATTATATAATGATTGTTAAATGAAGGGTCAAATAAGTGTCCCAATAACATGTCATTTTGAAATGCTTGTACCTCACTCCCATGGCAATCAAATTACATAAACCAAAGTTGTTTCATAATGCCAAGAGCAAGTACTTTCATTCATTCTGCAAGCACTTTATCTGATTCATTCTTGCTCTTCTATAATTTTCCAATCTTTCCAAAATGGCACAACATTGGGACACTTTTTTGAGCCACTGTACATCAACTCAAGGTAGTGACTGATGTTACAATCACTGCACAATGGACAACAGACTTAGTCATTTCTTTTCTTATATCTTATCACAATGACAGACATATTTTATTATTTATCTTTCACAAACCCAGCACAAGAGTGCACAGAAGATGCTGCAGCCTTGGCTCAGTAGTACTAAGTCCTATCTGGCACTGAGACTTTCACCCAATCTAGATCTCAACTGATCTAGGATACAGAGATCTCCACCACCTTCTTTTTATTTCTGCTCTACATCTAGACAGTGTTCTTTTCCCACCACCACATCTACAATAAGGCATTCTACTTTCATTTCTGCTCAAAAGCAAGGTTATGCCTTCTTTACTTTCATTTTTTTAATCTCCACTCCCACAGTGAAACAACCTAAAACCCTAAAGCAAGATGCTTGGACTTTGGTTGCCTTGTAAGACTTGGACTAGGGTGAGTGTTACAATTCCTTCTTTCCACCATACCATGACTGTCTTCCTTTCTCCTGTTACAAATAATCTTTCTTTTCTGCGATGACTCACCCTTCCTACATCATTACTAGCCAATTACTCATTCTCCCTACATCATCTTTGGCTGATTACCCACTTGCTTTGTCATTACTTACACTCCCCCATGACTCATACTCCCTTCCATCATATTCCATGACCTTTTCTTTGATTACCAATACTGGATACCCCAATGGTATATAAACCCCTTAGAACTACCCGTGTTCCTTAGCTAGTTCTTCCTTAGGAATACACCTGGTTCTCTTGTTGAACTCAGTGGCTGGCTTCCTTAGTCACTTCGCCTCCCTAACTCTCAGTCCATTGCTTCCCTTCCCCCTGCTGGAAGGTTAATAGCCCTCAGTTGCCCTTAGAACCTTAGTACAACTTTGTCATTGCCTCTCTTCTCCTTGCCAAAAGGTTGACAGCCTCCTCAGTCACCTTAGTCCTGCTTGAGCCTTTGCTTAAGGCTACACTCGTTCCTACCTGGACCAAGCATAACAAAAGAACTAGCTCTCCTACAATGGGCCTACCTTTGAGTAGTGCCCCACCACCATTTCTCGCAGACCCATCACAGACCCCTACTAGGGCTTCCAACATCATAGACAACCATCACCCACCCCATTCCCTAAATCACTAGACACCCCAGAGTCTCCTGTCTTGGACAACACCTCTGTTCCTACCCAACAAACCCTAGAAACTGCCACTAACCTCGCACACCTTCTTTCCACTGCCACTGTACTTCCATGAACCCCAACACCCCCATCTCCTGCCACCAGACCTACTTAACCCCCTATATTCCCCATAGCACCCCCACTCCCACCTCCAATATCCACCAGAAAACCTACCAAACTCTGCATCGCCACACTGGAGGACTATGACAGCTCCCCTGCCAAAGCCACTCAATGGATCAACTCAGTCTGCATGTACCTCCTAGTCAACAAAGAAGTCTACAACACCGACAACAAGAAGATTGTCTTTGCACTCTCATACATAAAGAAAGGAAACACCCTCACCTGGGCAACCACCTTCTTCCAAGCCGCCCTCAATGCCCAGTCCTTTGGAACTTGGGCCTCGTTTATCACCAAGTTCGAGAAAACCTTCAAGAACGTCAACTCTAAAGCTAACGCCCTCACTTGGCTCACATCCACCTGAGTCAGAGAAGACTCCTTCCTTCCCAAGTATATGGCTACCTTTAAACTAAGGGTAGCTGAAGCCAAACTCAACACTACCACCCATGCAACCACCATCCTCCACTATCTATAGACCAGCATCCCCAGCTGGCTGCTCAACAAGTTCTGTGCCCAAAACACCATGCCCACCAAAGTCAATGATTGATACACCAAAATTGACCAGTACATCTGGCAAAAGAACTTCGCTGCCCAGATCTCTAAGGCCTGAACCTCCCACACCACCACCACATATCATTCCCCAGCGTCCTTGCACACTCAGAAGGATCCTAATGCCATGAATGTCAATAGGATAACCAAACTCACTCCAGAAGAAAAGGAGAGATGTTTCAAGGAAGACTGTTGCCTTTACTGCCAACAGAAAGGCCACATGGCCAAAGCCTGCCCCATGTACTCCATGGATCCCCCACCAAGACCCTCTAGATCCAACCTCTGCCCCCCAACCAGGAAGGTCAGGAAGGTAGGTACTGCCCAAGTCAAAGAACTCTCTGACAACAAAGAAGAGGAAGCCATTGTAGGCCGCCTCTCCACCTCCTTCAACTCCACTATTGCCTCCTACCAATAGGATTTTTAAAAAGGAAGCCCTTATCAATGAAAGTAGCTTCCTTGAATCATGTAACCATAGAACATATAAAATCCAAACTGAACTCCTTTTATATTCCCCTGAAACTCATCGCATCCAAATCTACGTTATGAATCATTGAAACTCCTGCAATCATTGACTCTGGAGCCCAAATCTGCTGCATAGATTGGAACTTCATCAAAAGAAATAAACTCCCCACCCAAAGACTGGAAAGACCCTTCCTGGTCTGAAACACTGACAAAACAACCAACACTGAATGCAAATTTGAAACTATTCTCTTCGTCAAGATTGGTGAGATTACCCAAAGAATTCGGCTCTATGTTGTCAATGCAGGAAAAGAGAACATTATTCTGGAATACCCATGGTTTAAGGCCACTAACCCTGCCATTGACTGGGTCAAACAAACCCTCACTATTGACAAGTCCAAGAATCGCTCTCTAGACCTCTTCTTTGCCCACCTAGACACTAGAGGAAAACACCTCACCAAGAACACCTATCCCAAACCTGAACCACCAAAGGAATACTGCATTCCATCACATACCTCCCTAGACCATACTGAAATGGAAGGCCTCTGTTGCTACCTTGATGCTGAACTACCCAACCAACTCCTTGACTGAGCATGGTTCATCTACACCATCAACCACATTGAGAAAGTTGGATCCCATTTTGTTAACCCCCAACTAATGGCCTCCATCTGAAAGATCACCACCACTGCCATCCTCACACAGGCAGCTGAACTCTCCAAACCCAAACCAACCCTTCTCTCCAAATACGTCAAATTTGCTTCCATTTTCACAAAGGAAGCAACAGACCACGTACCCCCCTCAAGACCTTACAATCATGCAATCAACCTCACTGAATCCTTTGTTCTGAAGATCGGGAAACTATATCCCCTCTCTCCAAATGAAAGGCAAGCCACCAACAACTTCATTGATGAACATCTTAAGACTGAAAAAATCTGACCATCCAACTCCCCACAAGCCTCCCCTTTCTTTTTCGTGAAAAAGAAGGATGGTTCCCTCAGACCTTGCCAAGACTACCACTACCTTAATGAACATACCATCAGAGACACCTACCTCCTACCTCATTGGCAACCTAGTAGATAAGCTGAAGAATGCCAAGGTCTTCTCCAAGTTTGATGTAAGGTGGGGATATAATAATGTCGGCATCAAAGATGGAGACCAGTGGAAAGCTGCCTTTATCACTCACTGAGGACTTTTCAAACTCACCATGATGTTCTTTGAACTCACCAACTCCCCCCCCACCTTTCAATGCTTCATGAACGACTCCTTCCAAGACATGATCTCTGAAGGATGGCTCGTTATCTATATGGACAACCTCCTCATCTTCTTAGAAGATGACCAAACCCATGAAGAAAGAACCAAAAGAGTACTCCAAAGGATGAAGGAACTCGACCTTTGCCTCAAGCTCGAGAAGTGTATCTTTGCTGTCCAACAAGTAGAATATCTTGGAATGATCATCCAACCTAGAGAAATCACCATGGATCCAGTCAAGGTTGCTGGCATCTCCGAATGGCCCACCCCAACCTGCATCAATGATGTTAGATCCTTCTTAGGATTTGCCAACTTCTACCAATGATTCATTCCTTATTACTCTGATATTGCACAATCTCTCCTTGATCTCACCAAGAAAAACCACCCCTGGACTTGGACCAAAGAATGTCAATTGGCCTTCAATCAACTAAAGGTCACCTTCATATCCAAACCCACCCTTTGTATGCCCGACCACATACAACCATTTGCCATAGCCACTGATGCATCAAAACATGCATCTGGAGCTGTGCTACTCCAAATGGATTCCAATAGGGAATGGCACCCCTGTGTCTACATATCCCAAACCTTTGGATTGGCAGAACAAAACTATGATATCTACAACTGAGAACTCCTCACCATCATGAGAGCCTTATATGCCTGAAGACACTATCTTCTCAGATCCATTGCTCCAGTACAGGACTTCACCAACCATAAAAATCTAACCTACTTCCATCAACCCCAGAAACTGTTACAGAACGTTACTCCATGGTCTATCACACCACCTAGAAACCCCAGGCATTAGGACACCGACCTACTCCCACTAAGAACGAGGAGTACTACCACTCATTTTCACCAAACCAACCCTATGAGGGAATCCACGCAACCAATCCTTAACCAAGACGACCCATGCACAACAACCTCGCAGAAGGGGAGGAACATCATTGATAAAGAACCTTGCAGAAGAGGATAGAACGCGTCTCTTAGAAACCTCACACAAGAAGAGGATCACCACTCCTAAGACCCTCGCAGAAGAGGAGGACCATTGCCAATAGCAACCTCACAGAAGAGGAGGAACATCACCTTCAGAACCTCATAAAAGAAGAGAGACACCACCTTAGGAACCTCACAGAAGAGGGACAGCATCATTCTAAGGAACCTCACAGAAGAGGAGGAGTATCAACCGTTAGAACCTCACCAAAGAGGGGGGAGCATCACTTGAAGGAACCCTGCCAAGGAAGGAGTGCATTGTCTCTAGGAACCCCACGGGAGAGGAGAGACACCACCACCAATACCATGACCACGACACCCAGACTATGTTACGACATCATGAACTTACCACGAACATCCCTTATCGCTGAGGCAGTACCACAGCATCCCTAGTCATCAAGGCTATACCACAGCATTCCGAGTCACCATGACGGTACCACAGCATTCCCCATCATTACGACCACGCCGCAGCACTCCACGTCACCACAGCCATGCTACAGCATCCTGAACCATCGTGGCTGTACCACAACATGACAGGTCATCACAGAGACCACAGCATATAATGACATCTTGACAACCGGAGAGAGATAGGACCCTAGATATGCTTTGCCAGCATGATCTCATTGGAGGGCTATTCTCACAATAAGGGCACATTGCCCGTACTTACACCAACGGTCATTCCAAGAAGGCATGACGCCCATAACGCTCATTCACATGAAGAGGCATGATCCATATCCCATATAACGACCACTCTCACGACGGGGCACGATACCCGCATCCTGCATAATGACTATTCCCACGACGGGGCACGATGCCCACATCCTGCATAACAACCACTCCCATGACGGGGCACATTGCCCACCTTTCCATAAGCCTTATCCAAGGCACAGTTATCTTACCACAGATATGTTCCTTCATCAGACGGACATTACTTAGGCATGTATGCCGCACCACAGATCCTTACCGATATAGCACGGGCAATCCTTGGTCCGTGCATCACTACAGACACTATATAAAGCATACTTGTATAACAATGTACCTTAGCTAGATCTACGCAATCATCCTGCATTATACAAGAGTTCTAGTGAAGTCACAGTCCAAAAAGCTTACCTCCTTTTAATTGAGTAAAGGTAGCTAGGACGGTAGTGACCGAAGGGAAGGGACTAGGGCTAACAGTATCAAGGATAACAAGTCTCATAGAAGATCTAAGGAAGCTGTCAAGTCATCGGAAAAGCCTCAAATAGGAGGCAATGACCAGAACCCTTGTGTAACAAGGGATAACGTTAACAGAAACTCAACTGACGACAAGCCAGATGGCTACTCAACCTCTTTGAGTTTGACCTATGGTTCACCCATGTTCTAGGACACAACCTTTGTGCTCCTGATGCCCTCTCCTGTAGGCCTGACCATGTTCCCTTCACCAACCAAGACAATGAAGATACAACCCTACTTTCCCCAGAAATGTTTGTCAACCTCATTGATGTTGAACTAACCAACAAAATCACTAAATCCTCTGACAATGACCCCCTCATCCTATGAGCCCTCCAACAGCTCCCAGGAGAAACCCCCGGCAAACTCCGAAACCCCCTCTCTGAATAGACATATGATGGAGGAATCCTTACCTTCCAGAACCATGTCTACATCACCGATTCTAGGAACCTCTGTAAATCTGTAGTCCAAAAATACCATGACCACCCCACTGCCAGACACCCCAGCAACTTAAAAACCCACCAATTGGTTGCATTAGAATTCTGGTGGCCTGGACTTACCTCCTTCATCTGAAAATATGTCAAAGGCTGCACCACCTGCCAACAAAATAAGACCAACACTCATCCCTTGCACCTCCCACTATCTCTAATCAAGTTGCACTCCACCAGACCCTTCCAACAAATTTCCTGCAATCTCATCACTGATCTACCCCTCTTTGACAGCTTCGATTTCCTTTTGGTTGTGGTTGACCATGGGCTTACTAAGGGGGTAATCCTATGCCCCATCAACAAAACCATTGATGCCACCAGAATCGCTGCCCTTTTCTTCAACAAAGTTTTCAAAAGATTTGGTCTCTATGACAAAATCATATCCAACCACAGACCTCAGTTTGCCTCCACCCTTGCAAAAGAACTCAGCAAACTGCTAAACTATGAACTCACACTGTCTACAACTTACCACCCTCAGACCGATGGAGAAACTGAAAGGGTCAACCAAGAAATTGAAACCTACCTTTGAATCTTCTGCAGCTCTAATCCCACTGAATGGTCTCAACATGTAACCACAGCAGAATTTACACATAATCACCGCCCTCATTCCATAACCAACCAATCTCTGTTCTTTCTCATGATGGAGTATGAACTCTATGCATTACCCACGATCATCTCTGAAACATCTATCCCCACAGTAGAATCCTGCCTTAAGGCTCTATCCCTCACCAGGGATGAAGCCCTTGCTGCCCATGACCTCACTAGACAAACCATGAAAGCCTGAAATTTTAGAACATTCAAACCCTTCTCCAAAGGGGACAAGGTCTGGCTTGAGGCCAGAAACCTCAAACAAACCATCTCCAACCCAAAGTTCGCCTCTAAAAGAGAAGGACCCTTCACTATCTCAGCCGTACTATCCTCCATCACCTATAAACTCCAAATTCCATCCATGTGGCATATCCACAACATCTTCCACACTTCTCTGTTATTGCCCTATCATCAAAATGATATACATGGACCCAACTTCCTTTGACCCCCACCTGACCTTATTGATGATGAGGAACATTACAAAATTGAAAAGATCATACAACACTGCGGAGCTCTGACAGCACACCACTACCTGATCTGATAGAAAGGGTACTCCATTGAGGAGGACTCCTGGCTCCCAGAAAAGGAACTCCACTTAGCTAAAACTATCCTCTAGAACTATAAAAAGGCCCACCCAAAAGCCTTCCCACCTAATGCCCTTTGTCTTTCAATTTGACTTTACCTGAAAAGAAAAGTGGGAAGATGTCCTCACCCACTGGTGCTATGAACTTGAACCCCGACACCTGTTAACGTTAAGCCAAGCTGAAGCGAAGGCTTCCTGATATTTGTTGCAGTTCTGTGTGTTGCGGAATCTTCTTGGTGATCTTCCTTAGAGCCTTTCACTAGTTCGCTTGTAACTTGGTATGATTGCATAGAACTAGCTACGGTTACAAGCGTCGAGATAGACTTTATATACTAAGGTGTTCTGGGGCACGGACCAACCCATGAGGTTGCCTCATGTTGGGCTGTGCTCTACTGCAGAACGAGTCATCGACGGAGATGAAAGTAAACAGGTGTACTCCTCGAGGCAGAAACGTAAGGGCCTCGAGGTAAAGTTATATGGCGGAAATGAAAAGAGGCAGTTCCATAGCTACCAGGGAGATTGTGTGCGATCTCCCAGCATAATGGGAACGATCGGGGATTCTAAATAAGAGTAAAGGTTCTCTTCCATCAGTCTTCCCATGGAAACTATGCCAAAGGCCAGAGTGTCCTCCCTGGGGAAGGATCGATACTCTGGGAGAGAAGGAATTAATGTATCGTATTCAAACCAGTAATCGTACCGTTCCATAACATTACCCCCTTCGTAGCACTGAAGCACTGCTTCAGTTATTTTACCCTGCATCCTCCCCCCAAAGGTCAGTTCCTCCTCTGTCGGAATGGTCGCCCTCGTTCCACACATGTACCTCCAAGTCCTCGTCGGAGTCGTATCTGGCTCGATGTAGGGGGCACTCGATTCTAGAGTGGCCCAACGAGTTGCATATGGGACATTGTACCTGCGGACAGAATTTTTGAGGGTGGCCTGGAGCACTCGCCTTGCAGTGAGGGCACATGTAATGCGGGCATTCAACCCGGAAATGGCCCGGCCGGTTACAGGTGAAACAACGTTTTTCAATCGGACCAAATCGTTGTGTACTTGTCGTTGCTCCCGGGTCATCGATAGCAACAAGCTGGGCGGGAGCGGTAGCACGTCGAGGTGGAGGGGGAAGAGGTCGTGTGTAGCATGGAGAGGGTGTTCGGGGGTGGTATTCCCGATCAGGTGTTGTAGTTCGCGGAGATCCTGTCTGGTATATGTAGGGTTGGCTCCGTCTTCCTCTGATGGCGGATGCGATGAACGAGTCGGGGGAGAGGGTTGGGGTATTCCTCTGTTGCGATCTCCGGGGGCGTCCGCGAAGGGGTTCCGTTCTTCTTGCAACCTGTGGCAGAGGAGTGCTGCGAAAGGATAGGGGAGTTCCTTCCTGGGAACTATTGACCACCGTAGTGGTTTCTTCTTCTTCTTCGTCCACTTCTCCCTCTTCTCTCTCTCTGATGGGAATTCTCTCGCCGCTGTCTCTGTTCCTCCACATCTTTCTCATAGCCTTGTTGAAGTCCTCGTCGAAGAAACCCGTTTCTCTGAAATAGTCGTCACGTTCCCCGGCAGAGAGCGATGCGAGGATGGGGAGGAGGAACGGAGATAGGATTTCTGGGAGAAGGTTATTGATGACTCCGAAGAATCCATCGCTATGTAGGAGGTCAAGGACCCTCCTCTTGGCGTCTGCCAGAGCGCATGTCATGGCATTGTCATAGGGTGCGGGGAGGCCTTGTGGACAGCAGAGGGTGTGGGTAAGTGAGAGGGTTTTGAATGTTCGGTAGAGTTCGATCCCTTCGATGAGGCAATGGTTCTCAGTGTACCACAGGTCGCGTTCGAGGGCGTAACATGCGACCGCGTTTCCGATGACTACGCTGTAGAGCATGCGGCGGGCGTCGGCGGGGAGGCGTTGTACTTGGATGGGGAGTTTTTTGTTGAGGACGGTGGGGGCGAGAGTGGAAGACATTGTAGGTAGGCTGGGTGGTTATCGGCTTGGTGGGGCTGATGGGTTTTTTTCAGCCTAGTCTGTGCCGGGTTTTATATGCTTTGAGGATGGTCTGTGCGTTTGTTATGTTCCGTTCCGGTTCCCATGTATTTTCGGATGTGGCATATCCTTTCCACGCCACTAGATATTGTCTTCGGTTCCCGCTTCCTCGGTG
>JBBPTE010000811.1:0-11521 GCA_038093935.1 Tylopilus cf. pallidocervicolor | reverse complement strand
GTGTCGCAACTGGCACTGTCTCGACTGACATGCTGTGTTATAATCCTCCCACCGAAAAGCCATCATGAGAACAATGTTGGAGCATACTTGATGGAAAGACTATTGAATGAGGGCACGCGGCGAAGCTACAACAGTGGCGGTACCGAGGTATTACGCAAGCAGCCTGGAACGAATCTCAGTTAATCCCTTTCGTTCTGTAGGGACTCTGCGTAGCAACTTCAAGTTGGAAAGTGGCTGTCTCATATGACCTAAAGGGTACTGCTGTGAGAACCAGCCAATCCGGATTCCGGACTCTGGGATGTTCAGGTACATTCCATTGACGCTCTGCTCGCTGGGCGCAAATCTAGACTTCGCCACTCGGTAGACGCCAGAGCCACTAGCGCTTGGGCTTTGAGGTGTCCTCTCCCCTCCAACCCCATAGATCCCTATCGGTGAGAGCTTATAGGTATGTTGTCAGATCAAGGATAACCATTATCAGCATAGCCAACACCACCGTATGCCCCGCAAAGCGAAGGGTCGTCACGCAACATCCAACTCAGCTCCTGCAGATGTGAGAGATTGTCTTTGCTTGATATGTAGACGACATGGCCACCTCGTCAAGTCGTGCCCTCAATTCCAGAAGGGTCCTCAAGACGACGAACTCTCCACTGGGTCTCAAACTCCATCTTTCAATCATCCCTCCCTTCCCAACAAGGCATCTGTGCAGGTGCTCTGCCAGCGATGCGCCCAGCTCGATCAGCAATTCAACATCTTGACAGGACCCCACTCGTCTAAACGTGACGAATACATGGAAAAGGTGAAGAGGCGGATGACCCCGATTCCCCCTCTTGGCCCAGTGACGTCCATCCAGTTACTCTCCACGTGTCCTCTGTGTTGCCTTATTTTCGACATCACGTATCTCTCCGACGATGACCTTCAAAGCATTCATGAGCCCGAAAATGCGGACGAAGGTCAACTAGCGCTCGTTCCAGCATGGACTCTTGTGCATCTGGATCCAGATCAAGCTGTATGGCCGAAGAAAGAATGGGGACAACATGCGATTTGCCTGTATACAGCAGTGACGCGAGCAAGATCTCGTTGGCAACCTCAGATCGGTGTTCATGCAGGGGTAGATGCGATTGCAGTGGTGGACGCCGAGAAGGACAGTGCAGTGGGTGTCCCGATCTTGGGGGTGAAGAAAGTAGACCCGAAAATGCCAGACTACGACAAGATCAAGGAATGGCTTCGTCGCTGCGATGCACTCCATCATATCACGTGCAAACCGCTCGTATCGGAGGGCTTGAAGAAGATTAAACTCGTCGATGTCGAAACCCGCCGGATAGTCAGGTACCCGTCAGATGGCTGTGATTACATCGCGCTCAGCTACGTCTGGGGAGGTGTAAATCAACCGAGTTACAAACTCGGAGACATTCTACAAACCATTCCCGCGACACTCGAGGACGCAATGGCCGTAACTCGCCACCTCGGCAAGCGGTATCTCTGGGCGGACTCACTCTGCATTGATCAAGGAGATGTGGTAGAGAAGAATACGCAAATCCCGCTCATGAGCGCTATTTACACTGGCGCCTGGGCGACAATTTTCAACGTCGCCGGTCAGTCCGCTCGAAGTGGACTGCCTCGTGTGGGTACACTGGAGGGTGTCATACCTCAGCTATCTTGCGAGGTCATGGGAAAATTACTATTGTCTCTGATGCCTTCACTGAGAGAGCAGATCTCGGAGTCGCTTTGGGGGACGAGAGCGTGGACCTTTCAAGAGGGGTTACTCTCTCCTCGGCGGCTGTTCTTCACGAATCACCAAGTTTACTTTGAGTGCAATCTGGTTCAGTGCTGCGAATCCATCAGCGACTCTCGTTCTACCTTCCACCTCTTATCTGATGAGGCGCGTCAAGCATCCTTGCGAGATGCACTTCACTCGCCGAACGCCCTGGTCTACTCAGATCCTGATGAAGAATTTGAAGGGGGTGTCATGAGAGATCCCTTCCGCCCCATCTTCACGTCGAAGAAAAAGGGCATCAGTGAAAGTTTTCGGATCTGGAAGTACGACCAACTCATACACACTTATACATCAAGGAGGATGACCATGGATTCCGACGCTCTCAATGCATTTTCCGCTATCCTCACACGTTTCCAGGAAACACATTACGAGAAAGGATTTGTGTGCGGCCTTCCCGTAGAGGACCTGCCTACAGCTCTACTGTGGAGTCACGACGACGACGTTAAGCCGCGTCGGCGGGATGGTTTCCCATCGTGGTCTTGGGTCGGGTGGGAAGGTGTAGTGACTGGTGCTGCGGACTCGAGTGTGCGTGGGACCACCAACAAATTGAGGGATGTGCAGATACAATACTTGCCACCTTTGCGCGTGTGGAAAGCCGGATATGATGGCCTCCCAGAGTTGGTTTATGATTTCAGTCCAGTACAAGAAAACCAGGGTATATTTGGTCATGAAACGAATGAAGGAGACACAGAAGACGAGGATTCCGATTCTGTCGACACGGACACAGACGAGGAGGGGTGCACACCCCCACCCAGCGATGGTGAATATTCTACCGAAGAAGACGCGGATTCTTGGGAAGATGTTAGTGACAGTGACAACGGTATGATTTCAATTTGAGTAGGTGCCATGAGATCTCACCGTGTTATCTTCTTTCCGGCCGTTAGCCCATTCAGACGTCGACAGCGTAGACATAAACCAGAATGCAGGTCTAGGAGACTCATCGCAGTCCTCGCAGAGTAGTGACGAGGTTAGTGATGAAGATGGCCGTGTGGAAGATGGTACGTACGTCATTGAAGATGGTAAGATATTCCAACGTCGCGTATCGCACCCTTTTCCAACTCATAAATCGCTCCAGATCCAAAGAGAGATCCGATCTTTGTGCTCGCAAGGACGATGCTCGATGAGACCCCAAAGTTGGTGTCCCAGGTCGTTGGTGACAACGAACTCCTGATCCAAGGTATCCTTTTCCGGCTCACCTTTTTCAAACTTGGATCCGAATACCAAGATCCGGACGATTGTGCGGAATGGTGCCGCATTAAGGTCAAGGACAAGTGGCAAGATAATTGCCTGATACTCTACGGCCACAACCGCACTCAGTTGGTTGCCGAGCGGCAAGGGAAAGAGCAAGAATTTCTACTCTTGAGACGCACACAGTTTGATTCCGCGCTGATGCTGATTGACCGGGAAGGTGAAACAGCCAGGAGAGTGGGCGTGGCGAGTTTGGTCAATCTCCAAGCAGAAGATTTGTGGACTGTGGCCAAGCCAGAAGTTCGGTTGATCAAGCTGACATAGGAACTTTGTGTACTTAGGATGTATTGAAAGTGTAGAGTTTATACGTATCTATTTGCACTAGCGTCGCCAAAAACGTCATACGCACATTGCAAACTTACCGAATTCACGCCGGGTCAACAGCTTGCGGCGGGCGCCACCCGCATTCGACTCAATCTTGATCAACCTCGCTCGGCGTTCTGTCTCATACGCCTTCACGCTACAGACGAATCGAGTGACTATCATGATACTTATTTGTGTCACAGTCGACCCGCAGAGAAGTGACCAGTTGATCACTCGCCCACTGAAACGGTTGCTACTGAACAAAAATAGCCCACATTTAGTGATCTGGTGGGCGCCAATTTACCTGGGTCACAGCCTCAGTCTTCTTGGCTTTTGTTTTCGACCAAGCACTTCAATCGAATGGAGTCGGCTCAAGGAACCATCAATGACATCGTATCAATCTCTCAGCGACTTATCAACGCACTGACAGTGCATCTCGGACGGCAAAATAGCGAGACAGTCGAGCTCTCCGGCATTCAGTTAGCTGGAGACCTGCACAAGATTGTTGCCACTTCACTGGCTATCTTGGAAACCCTCAAAAAGTCGTTGAATTACAGGGACAGGACCCTCGACGAACGTCTGACCGATTGGTTACTGAGTCAAGAACCTACTACGTGCATGGATATCCTGAATACGATGGCTAAACTGCTTAGGGTGGAAGAAGAGAAGAGTCTATGGAAATGGCTTCCCATGACACCTTTCGGACCAAGCGAGGGCAAAGTGAAGTGGACCATTTCCCTCTTCACCGATCACAGGGATCGCTTTCATTTCTTACTTACAACAGACGTTTGGTACATGTTCTGGCTTCTCATCGGATCTACGCTGACTATTCACAGGAATCACGAGATTTACATGCAAGGTGCTAGTGTTCAAGCTGATAACATCGATTCAAGGGCGAGCGCGGTCGCGACTTCTGCCAGGATTGATTCTCAACACATGGAAGAGGTCCCAATGAGCATCGAGTGAGTTGTATGGTGTATCTACGAACGCGTCTACTTATATGCATTAGTGCAACAATGCACGCAGTAGCAAGGAACACAAGCGAGAAGAGGAAGGAAGTCGATCGTATGTTCCGCGAACTTCGCATATACAGCGCAAAATTGATTAAGTTATCTGCAGGAAAACAACTGGAAGATATCTTGCAATGGCTCGATGGATTGGATTGTACTGAAAAACACGAGGTCACGGTTGACCTCCGTCAATCTGGCACATGCGTGTGGCTGTTCGATACATATGCATACAAGACATGGAGACACGGGGACAATTTATTTTTATGGTTGCATGGAAAACGTACGAGTTCTGAATCTCGCATGACACTCAACTAACATAGTTTTGAGGATAGCGGGAGCAGGAAAGTCTGTTCTAACGTGCGTTCAGCCATTGCACTTCGAGATGACATTGATTCCAGTTGAAGTGCTTCCATAATCGAAGCCCTCGGGTGTTCACTTGAGGATGGCGAAGTTCTCACCTTCTTCTATTGTGACTTTCGGAATGAACGGTCCACAGATGCTGCTCAGGTCATGCGCTCCTTACTCTCTCAGTTACTTTACAAATTCCCCGACGGCTTGATTGACCCCGGAAACGTCGTCGATGACTTGGTCAAAGAGAGAGGACGGAGTAAATCAATTCTCAATAGTCCCAAGCGTCTTGCTCGCTTTGTCGCTAGTGCTGCGGAACGGTTCCCTCAGCTGCCATTCATTGTCATTGATGCACTCGACGAGTGTAGAGACATCCAAGACCTCCTTGGCGCCCTCGTTGTGTTAAGTCAGGCCAAGCTGCGGTTGTTTGTAACCAGTCGGTCACTCGGGGTCATCAAGGACCAGTTCGCGGATCTCCCTTCGCTGTCCTTAGAAAAAGAGTGCGGTTCCGTCTCGGCGGATATTCAGTTGCATGTCACACGGGAAGTTGATTCCGATAGGCGGCTAAGGATTGCATCCGCGAGACTAAAAGGCGAGATTCAATACACCCTATGCAAGAACGCAGACGGAATGTGAGATGATCATTCCATGTCGTCAGACTCTCTCACATTATAACGTAGGTTTCGATGGGTCCAGTGTCAACTAGACACTCTCAAGCGATGCATGACGCCAATGGATATCCGAGAAGCACTTGAGAGCCTCCCAAAAGGGCTCGAGGAAACCTATCAACGAATCCTCCTCGCTATAGACGAGGAAAAACGGGAAGCAGACGTTGCTCGTCGTGCATTGACTTGGCTCGTCGCTGCCTTCTCTCCTTTGCGGCTGTCCCAGATAATCGAAGCGCTTTCTATTGACCTCAATCGGCGCATCATGGACCCAGATCTTGCGCCCATACATGGACCGGCCTTGTTGGACGCACTAAGTAGTCTGGTAACCCACGACGAAGAAACGGACGTCGTAAATCTGTCGCACTTCAGCGCACAGGTATGTTTTGACCATTCAATTTGTAACATCTTGGTTAGACGGAGATAGTACAGGAGTATTTGACAGGTGAATTTACCCACGCACGGCTATTTCCATACCATATCAACCCGCCGTATGCCGAGGGGCAGCTGGCACAGTTTTGTATGTGCTACATTGCTGCATGCCTGAAACAGGGACAACGATCCAATGCGGATGTCTCGTCATCTCATATTATCCAAGGAAGCAGCATAGACTCTGACTATATAGGGCCGTCTCGTGCAGTCCATGGTCCATTTGCAGAATCTCGTCCGCTTCTTGAATATGTGTTGTCTCACGCATTCCACCATCTTGCACTCGTCAATTCTGGAAACAAAGTCGTTCTGAGGGCCCTCGTAGCCCTTGAAGCGGATGTGCAACGAAACCCGGTTTCATGGGATCGAGTGTATGGTGGAAAAAAATCGATTGCACCACCATGGCCAACCTCTCAAGACGACCTTGTGATCTATATCTTGATTGCCTTCGCAACAGAGCCCCTGTTGCGTTCATTTCTCGGACGGCGTCCAGTGAAACCAAAGGCTGGGACAAATCCACTGGTTTATGCTGCACAACTCAACAAGGTTGCACATGCTAGGACCTTGCTTTCCCGGGGTGCTACATTAAACCAAAGGGGATTACTAGCCTCAGATCCTCGTCAAGTTACTCCGCTCGAGGCCGCTGTCCTCTATGGGTCTTTTCCAATTGCTGATTTATTCTTGAAAAGAGGAAGCCCTTTATCACAGCGAATTTTTGGGCATATCCTCAAATCTGAGTATGTGAAAGATGAAGTTCACATGCGTGTTATTGCGAGGTTGCTACAAACCGATGACTTTGCCGAATGGGCAGTCGAAGTTCAGGACGGTTTTCGCTTCTCGGGTTTCCTCGGTGACCTGAACTACACAGACTATGAGCAAAAGCCAGACGATGAAGATATAGTTTCCATTCTCCGGAGACTCGTCCAGGTTGGCTGTGACCTTTCGAGCTGCAGCTCTATCACGCCAAAGCTCTTCCATCAAGCCACCGCTGCGGGGTATATATCCACTGTTAAACATATGCTTTCACTGAACCTCACTCCGCCACATGACATCCTACTCATGCCGCATGCCTTCACCAGGCGTTTTCTTCCAAGCTCGTTGATGATGCACCTTCTTATCAGTAGCGGGGTTGATTTAAAGGCCGTCACAGCCAATGAGGGTGACAATGCGTTACATGTTCTCATTGGCTCCACAGATTCCGATATCTCTGAGAGCAATCGCCTAGAGAGAGTGAGACTACTGGTTAACGCTGGTTGTGATCCATCCACACGTAACCTTAATGGCGTATCACCTTTATCCGTTGCTGTGGGTTGTGGCCTTATATCTGTTGTCGAGTACTTGCTCTCACTGGATATACCACGACCCCACGGCATCTTACTCACTTCCTGGCGAACTTCTTCAAAGAAGTCATCTATGATACAGTATCTCATTTGTACTGGTGCCGACGTGTCGGTGGTTGCAGACAATGGAGATACAATACTCCACACTATTCTGGACTGCCCGCCCGGGGGCCATCAAGACACTCAACAGGACTGCTTAGAAAGCACAAAAATTCTCATCAACGCTGGATGCAATCCGCGCATCGCTAATTCTGCCGGAGAAACCATTATAGATGTTGCTTTGCAGACTGGACACGCTTCGGTCGTCGAATATCTTCTCGCGCTGAACGTTCCCCTCCCTTTCAATGCTATGCTAAGGGTGTCGAATATTACGGAATTTTCCTTGACCTCCTTACAGGTGACCAAGATGCTCGTCGCGAACATGAAGGGTTGTGTTGTAGGTGTTGTTTCCCCTGATGGGAGTAATGCGTTACATCTTGCTCTCTCACGCTTCGTGGAAGAATATTTAGAGGAGACCGTAAAAATACTCTTCGATGCTGGATGCGACGCCAGTGCCCGCAACACCGCTGGACAAACGCCGATGCATCTGGCCGCAAAATATGAACACAAGTCGATTATTGCGTACTTCCTTTCGCAAGGCGCACAGCTCCCTCGCGATATCATGCTCGTTGCAACTACAGGGGAGTTATATACCCTCCTGATTGAACAGGGCGCTGACCCACGCGTCATCGCGAAGGACGGAGATACTGTGCTGCATCGTATGATCGGCAGTGTTTCTCCAGAACATGATGCGCTAAAGTTAACTAAAGCGCTCATCCATGCTGGATGCAACCCCTCCTTGACCAATTCAGCTGGAGAAACTCCACTCCAGGTTGCAGCACGCAGAGGATATGTCTCCATTATCCAGTACTTGTTTTCGAACCACGCACCACTCCCTACCGATATATTGTTCTTTGCTTCACAACACCAATCATCACCACGTAACAATTCTCGCAGAGCACAGGCAATTCGATACCTCGTCGAGAAGGGTGCAGCCACGAACGTCGTCACCGGTAATAGCGACACCGCGCTACATCTCGCACTTTCCTGCCATTTCTCGAAGGAAGACGATGCCTTGAAGATTGCGAAACTTCTGATTACTGCTGGATGTGATCCTCGAACCCAGAACCTGGATGGAGAGACGGCACTTCATGCTGCGGCGAAGGGTGGATACCTCACAAGCTTGGAATACCTCATTTCAGAGGGTGTTCCCTTTGATCCCAATATCCTTCTTGCTCAGGCTACCGCGAGCTTCCCGAACCACAAGCCAACAGTAATGCGGTTCCTCATCAGCAAAGGCGCCGATATACACGCCGTCACGTCAAAGGGTGACACGCCATTGCATCTTACATTGGCCTGTAATTTTGAGTTAGTTCGTTTAGAAACGGCTCGAATCCTCGTCGACTCGGGATGCGATCCCTCGCAGCCTAATCTGGTTGGTGAAACGCCATTACACGTCGCAGCAAGCAGCGGTTTTCCTTCCCTTGTGACCTATCTACGTTCACTGAACGTTCCTCTTCCTCGCGATATCCTCCTTGCTGCCGCTGCTCCATCAGGGAGGCCATTGGCGCGGTTTCAGACCCCTCGCATAGTACCCATGTTTCGTCTACTCATCCGGGAGGGAGCCAATGTGAATGTCACCGCACCGAACGGGGATACTCTCCTACACATTATCATCCGTCGACGCGTCCAATTACGATCCTTGTCCAAGACTAGGGGCCAGAGCATCATCCCATGGAGCCTCGTCGGACTCTTGCTCCGCTCCGGTTGTGACCCGTTCGTGCGGAATGCGGACGGACAAACGCCATTTAACGTGGTGGAGGATAAAGGACGCTTTGCGCACGAGAACTTTTTGCGAATGGTGAACACGTACTGTCATGTGCCGGACCACTATCGTCACTACCTCGAGGCATCGCGTTCAAAGAGGCGGGCTGAGGATACTAATCAAGACACGACAGGACGGCTGACGAAACGTGGTCGCTTGGAGGACATTGAGGACGAGGACGAGGACGAGATTGCCGAAGTGGATGAACAGCTAATGGCGTAACACCCGTATGTGACCGTGCGTTGACTGTACTATCTCAGCGCTGTTAATTATTGAGTCGGTTGGACCGACTTCCACAGGAACAGTACTGTTGCAGTGACGACCGCAAGGACGCAAGCGTACTATTTTTATAGGAATAGAATGTCCTTCTCAGTTCGGTCGATTGAAGTCGGCTTAAAGAAACATCAATTTGGTCGTACGGCTGAGGTCGCGACGAGAGCGAGGATGATATGTGCTTCCAAGCAAGCTTAATGACCCTGAGAGTGTGTCCAACATGCAAGCGCGGGGGAGGAAAACGGCATAGACTAGACCTCAGGGAGAGTGCTTTCACTCATCCATGAGCTTGTCTTACATTCTTGACAAAAGCATGCCACTGTGTTGCAGCATTGCTGCTTAAATGTAACCATCTAGGTTCTCTTGGACTCTAGAAATATCTTCAAGGTCTTAGAGTAATTGTATCTTTTTATGCAATACAGATTATATCTAAGTTATTCAATCACTCAGACGGCTATGCTTGGGGCCACCCGTTGAAAGGGATGGAGAAAGGTAACTGGCGCTGAACAATATGTCATGGATATTTGATGAGAAAGATATACCCCATCCAAGTTAGGTCCAACCAACACTTTACAAAACAATGCGGTGATGTTTGTCGAACCTTAACCGTGGCGATGAATACCAACCTTTCTCGTGAGAGACCAATCAAAGTCATGACTTCATTATAGTTGCCGCTTTTTATTACCTCCGATCTGCCGTTGTACTGACTCGGATCAATCAAAGAAATACATAAGTTGCAATGATGAAAGGTATTCTTCCGTATGGTCCTACACAGGGCCATGGTATGCAGTCGGTGCAACTTCCCTGATTAGTAGTAGTATCACTGGACATGTTTGAACAGCCACCATCATGCATCACGGATGAACGTTATGAACACTGGACCAAATCGACAACTGCGCCATTCATTACAAAACTTGGTTAATAGTAGTGTCATATTTCTCAGGTCGTTCTCAGTGCAACCCTGACTTTTCCACCTCCATCGGGACCATGTCCTCCACTATACAGTCTGCATTGACCAGCCTCCAGCAGAATAACTACGTGTCCCGTATGCTCATTATCACGTTTAGGAGACCAATATCATAATTTTTTCACAGTTGCTATGCTTACTGTCGTCATATATGATTATAGTAAGTTATATCTTTGCTTCCGGCCCGGGTACAGTACACTAACCTTACTCATTGCAAGTCCTGACATTTTCGGATGAGGTATAGTGCCGCATACACACAATACATCTCCACTGATAATCCATGTAGGTCGAATATATATGGGTCAGCAGCCATCCATTTGTGGAGACAACACATTCTTTATGACACCACAGACTAAACCGTGGAGCTCGGTGTCAACATCATTCATTCTTGTGTGTATTGAACATTTTTTGTGCATTGTCACAATCCGAGCATTTTTCAATAGGTTCGTTATGCTGGCATTTGCAATTTAGTGTGAGCTTGTGGTTGTTCTGAGATATATATACTGATCCTTGGTAAATCATTAGATTTGATTGTTTATGTATGTAAATCAATTAAAATCAATCATCAATCTGAATATAGTGACTCTATCCCAAGTCGGAAGTAGCTTCATACCTGGTCCAGCAAAGGTATTTTCTGAATGCAGGTGACTAACAAGCATACTGAAATGTGTACTAATAGATGTGTGTATTTGTTCTACTCTTTCGTTGTTGAGGCTTTACAAGACTTATGTTTATCAAACAGCTGTGAGCACACCCACATGGATCTTGCCTTGTTTGTTATATTCATGGATTTTTGCAAAAAGGTGAAATGGTATATCTCATCAGTGTATGGACATTCCTCCTGTTTCTTGGTGCAGCTGATTGTGTGTTATTGCATATTTTATCTCGGAAACAAGAAAACTAATGGTAACTACAGTTGTGATGATCCTCCGTGTATGGGCAATGTGTAATCGGTCAACATTAGTCCTCAGATCTCTCTTTACCTTGTTTTCCTTGGAGATCATTTTCACTCTTACTGCTGCTATAATACTCAGCAATCCAACGAAACCATTAGGTATGTTGTCTTGATTGCATAGCTGATACACTGCATATTTGACTTGCTCGCGCCATTTGCTGGCACAGTGGCCATCACGCAGATACTAGAGTTGTCTTTTTGTGTAGCTCAACCCGGTTCACCCGTTTTGACACAAGTCGTCGACATTTTACAAATAACGCATGCCATAGTGTTGTGCATCCTTGTGATCATCCAATTCGTGCGGGAGTCAGTTCGAATGTATCGCGTGACGCATCAGTGGCAAAT
>JBBPTE010000810.1:1247-11536 GCA_038093935.1 Tylopilus cf. pallidocervicolor | reverse complement strand
CTGGAAATTCCTACTAGACGCGCGAGTCCCACGAAAAGGTAGGCGCTGGATCTCATTCTCAGGGTGTGCTAAACGCCTCTGAGTTTGAAGTGTCAGTCCAGATCGGGCCGCACTATCTTCATTTTCTTGTTCGTCATACTTCTCGACACGCTTCCTGAATTCCCGCTCCAACCGCAAAAACAATCACAAGTTACTTCAGAATATGTTGACATATCGTGCCGTTTCCGCGGAGTGATCCATTTATAGGATTAGGAACGAGCTTGCCACCGTGTCAGATATCAATGAACAACAGGTTAACCCTTCTGGCGTAGCGTTACAAAGCGGTTTGCATCTGTCCTAATATGTTCTGCGTCTCCTGGGGCTTATGTTTATGCGACGTAGACTAAACGACGGGACAAACGGTAAGATCGGATAGCCCCGGGAAGTGGGCATGAAGTCAATAAATTTCGTTGCAGAAGCCCCGAAAAGAGTACCAAGCATCATGGTAGAACCACCCAACGTCTCTGTCTTCGTTGACGAGCCATCGAACAGCAGTGTATCGGAAAGCTATGTGTCATATGTCCTTCGGCACCAGAAAGTGCGATCTCCGGTGACCTGGTCCAATTGGTGGAATGAGGCTCAGTGGGGGCGCTTCACGCTGATTATGATTATGCCGCCATTCGCTGCCATGTTTGCGTGTTTCACGCCTCTCCAACGAGAAACAGCGATTTGGTCTGTAGTCTTTTATTTTATGTCTGGCATGGGTAAGTAAGATCATTAGCTGATGGTCGAATATACTGAATATGCTGACCATCGAAACGTCACCATAGGGATAACAGCTGGGTACCATAGGTTGTGGGCACATCGGTCGTACAATGCCACATTCACCCTCGAAATTATCCTTGCGTTTCTGTCCAGTGCAGCTGTCATGGGACCTATCATTTGGTGGGCACGACTCCATCGAGCACACCATAGATATACGGACACCGATCTTGATCCTTACAACGCAAAACGCGGGTTATTTTGGACGCACATTGGCTGGGTCATTTTCAGGCCCCGGTGCAAACATGGAAGAGTAGACATAGGCGATCTCTTGAACGATCCCGTCGTGATGTGGCAACTGCGTTACTATCCTTGGCTAGTTCTAGTGGCCGCGGTAATTTTCCCGGCTATGGTGGCTGGACTAGGTTGGGGAGACTGGCAGGGTGGCTTCGTCTATTCCGCGTTACTCAGACTCTTTTGTGTACATCAAGTAAGGTTCTTCCGTGGTAATATAGGAGAAGGCTAACCATCGTTAATTTAGACAGCGTCCTGTGTCAATTCCGTGGCTCATTGGATTGGAGATACGCCTTATGACGATAAGCACTCACCGAAAGATCACTTATTGACTGCTCTCATAACCCTCGGAGAAGGCTACCATAACTTTCATCACCAGTTTCCTATGGATTATCGTAATGCAGTCAAATGGTACCAGTATGATCCAACCAAGTGGTTGATCTGGTTGTGCTATAAGGTCGGGCTTGCTAGCCATTTGAAGGCGAGTCACAGGCGCGTTTTTATTCAAGACGTGAAACTCTGACATTTCCGTAGACATTCTCCAACAATGAGATTCTCAAGGGTGAGCTTACGATGGAACTCAGGCGACTACGTAAAACACAGGATGCTTTGACCTGGCCTTGCCCACCCAGCTCCCTACCCGTAGTTAGCTGGGCAAGCTGTAGGTAATTACGCGTTCTCCCGGGGAACATGGACTTATGAGGAAAAGATCAATCCCAGGCAAGATCTCGGGCGGTGGTTTGCATCGCTGGGTTTATCCACGATATAGAGGACTTCTTGGACGTGCATCCAGGCGGACGTCATCGGCTGTTGAAATATGTTGGTCAGGATGCGACATCAGCATTCTTTGGAGGTATATACAACCACAGCAATGCTGCTCACAACGTCAGTGACATGGTGCCTTTTTATATTCTCCTGATTTAATTGGCTATAGCTACTCGCCATGAAGCGCGTAGGTATTCTCTCAGGGGGAATTCCCCATGTCTCGGAGGAGAAGCTGGTTCCACGAAGCGAATGGCTTCGGGTTGTGCACATGGACGAATTTGGCACCTCAGAGGCTGTTCCCCATTAGTTACGTCCAAAGTAGGTCTGATAGCTTATGTCGAGGTTTCCTTGACAGATGGTCCACACTCATTTCTTCAGTTATGCGGTTTGCGTCTCTTTTTGTGTATATACCCATTATTTTCTCGTAAGCCATTGTTCTTTCCATAAAGCAGTAGGCGCAGATGGTCCTTCCTCACGTTGTATTTAGTTGTTCAAAATACAGCAAGATACCTAGACACTCCCAGCCCCTCCAACGGACAAAATCCGATGATGTGTTTCTTGAAATTGTTGCTATCTCTTCTGATGGCAACTGCATTCCACATTTCTACAACTTCCCCCTTGAAACGCGACTTTTTATATGGTGCGCTGCCTAGCGAAATCTCCATCGTAGAGGTGGTCCTACGCGTGCTGCTCCTTTGCAAATGTGTGGTAAAGGTGTGTATCAGATGATATCACGCGGTGGAGTCACCGTTAATGGATGATCCTTTGATCATTGTCGGACAGATCATATACTGGGGGTTGACGGGGTTGGAGGCACTACACGTTCTATCCAACAGCCAGCTGGATTGCAGTACTAGTAGCATCTCCCTCTCCTATTGGGTTGGCACCGTGCTCACCATTGCGGGCTGCTTGATACGCGTCACCTGCTACAGGGCACTCGGCCACATGTTCACGTTCACTTGTACGGTTCAGCCGGGCCATCGCTTGATCACATACGGCCCATACGCTCTCGTCCGCCACCCCAGCTATACGGGCGTGATCATGTGCGTCTTGGGCATTGTCATAGCACAAGGGAGCCCCAATTCTTGGTTGAGAGAGTCTGGCATGCTTACTACTCTGTGGGGCATGTTGGCTGTGGTCGTTTGGCTGTGGTCGATGGGGACGGTATGCATCTGTCTTATATTCAGAATGAAAGATGAAGATAAGCTGATGAAAGAGTTGTTTGGAGATGAATGGGTTAGATGGGCCGGTCGAGTGAAATACTGTTTAGTACCCGGAGTATGTTGATGTCCGCAAGTCACGCGTTTCCCAGTGTAAAATGTCTTACGAGTATATGTGCATGTTGTCTATGCCATTGCATGGAACGAGTTAAATCTACAAATGATAAACTAGTGTAGATGACGACTTGTTGCCTCCAACAAGACTATGTAGTTCACGCGCTCCCAGTGGTCTGCGATAAAGTCAAATGTCCATGCAATCAACCACTCCGTGGTCGATGGCCACCAACTTTGCCAAGTTGGCACGACGTCGTTCTTCAGTGGGGCCACTCAAGGGTTCAATCCACCATCTATCTCCTTCTGGAACATCCTTCCAGCTCCCTGCCAGAAATCGCCGATACACGTCCAGACTACCCGAGGCGTTTCGCAATGCGCGGGGATGGGCCCAATGTGGGGGAGGCGATTGGTGCGAATACGAACCGACCTTTGGAGGCTTAGAAAATCCCTCACAAGCCATCACGATTGCAGGGGGAACAGTGATGCGCCCCATCTTGAAACATAAGCGAGATATAGTGAAGCAGTGCAAGGTCGTCCCATCAGATTCTTCCTTGAGGAGAGGAGTGGGGAAGGCGCTGGTTGTGTCATCGTCGCTGGAACGGGCCGATTCTGACCCAGTGAACGTACTGCTTGCCGCCGGTTTATCGTTACCTGATTTGCGGAGCGAGGGGTTCTCGCGCGGCTTCGGCAAGGCCGACGTGAATCGGCATACTAGATACAACTTTGATGGTGATGAGAACAGCGCCGCGGAAGCGGGATGCTAATCACTTACCCACTTGCGGTCCCACGCCCCGATCGACAATTTCATCTCATACCCCGCAAAACGTGGGATCTCTCGAAGAAAATGATAATGCGTCGCTATCCATGCTTCGCGTGAGTAACCGAGACGTAACGAAATGGGAGAAGGCTCACAGCCTAGGACAATCCATCCACCGGCATTCACAAACGTCGGCCATGCCGCGAGCCCAAACTTTGAAAGGGCAGCATCACGCGCCTGGGTGCTTTGTTAGACCATGATGGACTCAAAGTATGTGGCTTCTCGTCATACCATTGCATAGGTAGAGTTGTTGACGTGTCCGAACCAATCAGTTTCATCGGGACCTTTTCAGTACTGAGTATCAGTTTACGAAACACGACATGCGCTAGCACCAGATTAGGACTTACTTGCCCATGATCTAGTTGTAGCACTAAAGTCAAATGGATCGGCGCCGACGGGGCAACAGGACTCGAGTTGAGCGACAACGGCTTTGTGTCGAGTAGCGGAGGGCCGCAACAAGATTATATGACAGAAAGATAGAATATGGTATTTGCATAGCACGATTCCAAATGGGAGAAGTACTTTGACTGCGGTCGTACGGATAGTCACCATTAGTGTTTTGCAACCAATGAGATAGTAGCCTTACTGTGCCAGACAAGGGGAAGGGACCGAGCATTGATGAACAGAATGAGCCCCACTATAATGCCAGCGATGATCAGGAGGGGAAGCCTGAATATAATATTTGCGAGTTGAATGAGGTCGCAGCATGTATCGTGCATCCAACTTTGGGAAAAATAGCGGGGAAGTAAGGAACACAGGGAGCACGTCAACACCGTCTGGATCATCTTGAACACGGGTACGACGCGCAGGCTGCAAGGAAATCTAAATCCGAGAGTCGACGGAGGGGAGTGCACTCAAGCTGACACTTAGTATGACCACCGCCTGTATGATCAGCCATGGAAAACCGTCTTGCCGGTGAAGTGGGTCATGGTGTGCGACGAATATCGTAGGTTCTGGCATCACCGCCACTCGGATCGAGCTTCAAAAATTGAGCCAACCAGTCCACAACTTGAAGCGAAGACAGACTCAACTGACATCGAATTACAGTTAACGTCAAAGTACCTGGGGCTTGGGCATCCCCATTTATATTTTACCGAGTCTTCGAAAGGATAGACTCATTTTTAATTCCGCACGCGGCCCCACGCCCACAATAATTCTAACTGAGGTAGCGTTTCGGCAGGCATTGAGACCGCATCAAGTACTTACATGAAGAAGTGCAGCAGCGCGAGTTGGTCATCAACTTCAGGGCTCTCGTCCCTAATTTATCGCCAGCTGACCGATGCACTGGCAGCGATTCTCTCAACATCTTTAATGTCACTACAATTATTTCTTACCCCGCCCATCACAAGTTATTAATTTCCCTTATCAAACGGTTCCTGTGCGTGTTAGCGAGGTACTCGCGGATTTATAGCGTTGCTGCCTCGTATATTGACGTAAAATCGTCTAACTTCTAAATACGGGTGATTCGTCTTGTATCTGACCCAAGTGTTAGGGGATAAGGCGGAGTTAAAGAGCTGACCCACCCATGGCCTGTCTTCACTGAGCAGATATTTCCTCGGAGGTCGCTTGAAGCACGACGCTTGGTTGACATCCTTTTCTCTGTAGAGCGGAAGAACTATCCCGAGTTCGTAATTGACAACCTGTGGGCATCAGTAGCGGAAACAAGACCAGCGTCAGTTAAGATGGTATCATAACCCCTACAAAACTTACGTTCAACGTGGGATTGAACGCGGAACCGGATAGCGTTCCCCAAGCAGAAGGTGTGAAGTTGTGCGAGCCGACATATGCCCACCCTATGGGTTCCCTCTGTGCTTCCGAAGTACCCTCTGCTGTGTCACTTTCCGACTCGGTCTCGCTGTCTGAGATCACGATGACCTTGGATTTACCCTTGTCTGAGGTAGTTGTATGCGCAGATTTAGCTTTGGAATCGGGTTTTGATGAACCTGCGAATAGAGAGGTCCGATGGAAGGTTGCGATGATCATCTATAGGAGATTGCAATGATTGTGGATTTCGATGCAACTAGATCGAACCTTGGTGTGCATCAGGACGCGTCCACCAGTACTATTTGAGTCATGGAAGAGCTCTCTGGGGAACTTTGTAGCCTCCCATTGGTTCGCTCGACAGAACATGGTCCCTCCACCCTGTTGACGAAGTTCAAACCAACAACTAATGAAACGTGTCTTGCGCTTACTGGTTCGCCCAAAACGCTGGCTCTGACCGTTTTAAGGCTTGGAAAAAGAATCTTCACAGGCGGCCAAGGGAGCTTGGATCGGCGGGTCCTGGGTTCGTCAAGCCAGTCCTCTGCAGATTCGCCACGTGCAGACCAATAAAACTCGTTTATCCATTGTGTAGAATAGGTTCCAATACTGGAGCCCTGTTCTTCAACCATTAGTTATCGGAATGCACAGAGAGTATCCTGATCAAAGACTACCTGACACTCAAGGACCAACTTCTTCGCGGCCTTACCCTTTCCCGTCCGTAGGCCAAGATCTCGAATTGCTTTCATGAGACGAGTATGACCCGTCTGAATGACTGCAGGCCATCCTTCGTGCTTTCCCGCAATGGAGGGGATAAGTTTCACGCAAACCTTGGAGAAATCCCATCTAGATCGAAGATCTTCAATAGCGTGAAGAGGGAGATTAAGATGCTAAAAATAAAGTCAGATAGTGGGGTCAAGTAGAGGGATTGTACACACGTCATTGACTAGCATATTTTCCAGTGCTGGCTTCACGTTGATTGCGTGCAAGATCCTTTGCATAATAGAGGGGAAGTCGTCCACTGATTTCCGTTCGTGGGGTATAGGTTTCGAACGTGGCGGGATGTCTTGTAACCAAACAGCCTACGGGATCTGGTTGAAACAAGGCAAAAAAGCTAGGTAAGTAGAGCAACCAACGTTCTCGATATCGCGCCAGTCATGATCTATTAAATTTGCAGTAGATATGACTACCCGGAGACGACCGGTTTTATAAAAGACCTTATTGAAATGAGAAAACGATTTCCCGAGGTTTGGAAGCGGAACAGCGTACAAGCATAAACTGGTAGAAGACGGTATGAATATTCTGAGCACGGGAGATACAATCGTAGCACATACTTTCATATGTTGACATCCCCGTCCATATCTTAGGAATGGGACAGTCGTCACCCAATTGGGGAGGACGTTCTTGATAGCAGCTCGACCAGATGAATCGGGCTGAGTGACGAGGATGACAGGCGTGCGCGGATCGAAAAACTCGTAGATCCATGAGACAGACGTTGAGTAGGAGGAAATTATGGCGAATGAAATGTCGGCTTTCTGAGTGATAAAAATTTATTGCGTTGGAAATAGTGTAACATCAAGTACGCACGGGACCCAATACTTCGGATAGTCTGAAAGTTGCCTTGCCATCTTCTCTTGGCTGCGAATGTCTATTTGCGGTCGGTCGTAGTTCGCCATCCCAGAAGAGTTGGTCAATAACAGGAATTGCTTGTACTTTGGTTGTATTCAAGCCAGATCTTCCAATACTTGAGCTAGATGAGCTGCTCAAGGTGGAAGGTGTGGACTGGAAGATTACTTTGCAATTAGTTGGTTCAACAGGCGAGAGACGCGGCCGCTTAACAGACGGCAGTTGTGATCGGCTCCCGGCACTCTCGTGATCATCACTGCCATGGTAGCGTTTGAGCCTCACCAACCCTTCTTTCTCCAGTTGTGCACGCTCAGCCAAAAAAGCCGTCACTCCCGACGAAGTCGATGTACCACCCTGAGGCTCTGGCGTTGGAACGACACCGGGCTGTTTCAGAAATTCGGCTTTGGAAGCTTCGATAGCGCGCTGGAGATCTTTCTGAAACTGCCGTTCTTCCTCCAAAGGATCTTCCGACACTCCGTCTGAGGGTTCAGCGCCGCTATTGCTTGTCTGCGCCACCATGGTCAATCAAACCCAAAAGAGATTGCTCTGAAACAAGTTCCGGTGATAAGAGTATTACAACAGCTTCAACACTCACTTTACCTTTCAAGGTTCGTCGGTGGTCGTGGACTTGAAAGTGGACGTGGTTAACCAGTCACGTGCGAGAACCCGACTCCGGCTCCCGACGGACCTAGCTTCAAGCTTCTAGCTAGTTTGGTGCAAAGCATCTCAGTACAGCATCTCAGGGAAATCCTCCGAGTCACCAACCTAGGGATTCTCAATGTACTAATACTCCGCCACGGGTCTGCCACTGGGAATTTCTAGGCTTGACGCTTGTGACAAGTTCCCCCGCGCTCTAGCCAATGCAGCAACGTGGACTGCGATGGGTCGGTTTTAATCTTGACTACGACAGTTGTGTCGGCCGCGGAGTCGTGAACGATCCAGACTGATCTAATATGGCTATGATTGTCAGTGTGGGCTGACTCACAATGGAAGGGGCGACAGATACCTTTCGTGCGATTCTAGAACGTCTGGTACGTCTCCGAGTACTCTTTTCTCAGACCCCATAGTCTTTGACGCTGGTAGTATTCTATTCTCTTTCTTGCGCCTGGTGCGCGTCGATGATCTGAGGTGCCTCCCTTGGATAATGTCATTCATTTCATCACCGTCCATTCACACCACTTCAATTAGACATCACGACAGAGGGCTTACGCTCGTCTTTGGACCGGACGGACAGGTTTCACTTGTGGGTTTTGATAGCGGGATTGCGTCCCAAGCTCTCCACGTAAGTTGTGTTTATTCAGCTTACCGATTTTCGGAATGACCAACACACCAAGACGCCCACCGCGAGCAACACAGGTGCACCGACACCAGGTACACATTCTCTACTAGGTGAATCGACTTCCGTCTCACCGATCCCCAACCTGGAAGCGACGTCTTCTTCCTTGAATGGCACGTCTTTCTCCACGCCCACGTTCACGCCCACGTCCACATCCATTTCTTCCTCCCCTGCGTCATCTAGTTTCGACCCTTCATCTACCGCAACGGATACGGATACAAACCTCCCCGCTATCCCTACTGTCAACTATCCAACTCCAAGTCCGACGCCAGTGTCCAATCCGAAAGATCACGGGATCGGCGCTCCATTTTATTTAGCTATCGTCCTTGCCTCTATATCGTTCATCGGATGTGTTTCGGCATTCATTGCATGGTGTATACGATCACGCACTCGAAGACGTCCCCTCGAATTCGATGATCCTTGGATTCACCGCGACATCATATCTGACGCTGAGAAAACGTTCACAGATAACGCGAATGGATCCGAAAAGGGTGGCAAAATGCACGGGAAGACGCACACGAAACGCCACTACCTGCCTGCTTCCATTGTCCGCAGGAATTCGTCCAATTTGCTTGGTGTCCCTCATACGATACCCGCTTTGGAAGATGGTACGCGGCAGAATGGTACTTCTAGTGCTGGGCAACATCGGTCTTTGCGTCGTGCGAATGAACCCCGTTCCCAAAAGTTTGGTTCTGAACGAAACCCCTATTCACGCCCAGGAGCAGAGCGTTTGCAGACAGGATTATCAGTTCAGGAAAGCACGCGAACGCTTGGGAGACTCCGTGTTGCAAACAGGGTTCCGGGAGACGTTACTAGTGGGGACGAAGGTGGGGTGAACGTATCACGCCCACGAAACGCTGCCAGGTTGACACCTGCCGCGAACACCGGTGTACCTGCCACAACTACCGGTGGGGAGAGTTCGATTCAAAACACCCGTCCTGGTCTGGGCGATCGGTCTGTACCAGAAGGCGATGGTCCTTTGGGACCACCTGGTCCCGCAACGCTCTCATGGGGTAGGAGAACGGATACAGTGGCTGCTCTGAGACGCACGCGACGGCGGACTCCCGGTACGAATATCCAGGCGGACAACAACCCCGGATACTGCGGGTCTTTGTATCCGACGCAGGATAGAGGTCCAAGTACTGCGGTGTCCCAAGCGCAATCCGCCATTGGTCGGGGAGAAAACGGAGCCGCACACGCTCACCCCCAACCTGATGTTCTAAACTGGAAGAGTACCCTCAGGTCATCTTTTTGGCAGGCCGTGGACGCGATGACAGGCAATCGACCCTCGGATATTGAACCCCGCGCGGAGAATGGTGGAAGTGGTTCTACGTTCACCCCTGCACCCCAGCGGGTCGCATCTCGACGTTCACCCGTCTCTCCCATTCGTCCTACCACTAGTACCACTCTCCACGACACTAGCTTCGTTCCGCTCCAAGAAACGGAAAATAAATACGACCTGATACTGTCTGACAAGTCCGACGCTACCCAGGAAATGCTTCAGAACTCGACACATTCGAGGTTCGGTACCTCTATGGCTATCAGTGACAGTTCCCTCCCTCCGAGAGAGTCTCACCTTACCCGCAACCTAGGCACAAGCGCACGCCGACACCTTCCAGATTCCCACCGAACCGACACTGGCAGCCTGTACTCAACAGACTCTGCTGCTGCGCGCGCC
>JBBPTE010000809.1:0-11537 GCA_038093935.1 Tylopilus cf. pallidocervicolor | reverse complement strand
CACAATGTGTTCCATGCTTTCCTACTATTGTCCTACTGCAAAAACTCCATATATGGGTGGAATTTCCCCCAACCACCACCAGACCTTATCAATAACAAAGAACATTATGAAATTAAAAAGATCATATGATATCATGGACCCCTGATGGCATGCCATTATCTGATCTGATGGAAAGGATACCCCACTGAAGAAGACTCCTGGCTTCCTGAGAAAGAACTCCACTCAGCAAATACCATTCTCTTGAACTACAAGAAGGCCCATCTGAAAGCCTTCCCTCCTTATGCCCTCTGTTTTTCACTTTGACTTCACCTGCAAAGAAAAGTGGGAAGATATCCTCACATGCTGAAGATATGAACTTGAATCCCACCACTAATTCATTTATTTCCACTTCTGCCATCTCTCCATGTCCTCTCTATCACTTGGGCCACTCATAAACATCCCATCCTACCACTGTTTTCCCCCCCATCATACCATTCACCATCACCATCACCCTTCTCCAATGTTTTGATGTCCTCCTCAATTATGCCTTCCTGTCTGCCATGAACCAACTTGGATTAGGAAACACCATCAACTGGATTGATGGCATCCTTCAAGACCAAGGGATTGAGTCCCCCACACTACCATGGACCCTAGCAATCTCCTCCATCTCTGACACCACCTCCTTGTTCCACTCCATCCCCACTCCATGCCTCTGGTCCCCACCTGCTCCTTCTAAGACAACATCCATGACTGGAGTTTTCCTTTCCCCCAAACCTCAGACCATCACCTTTGTTCCCTCTCAACCAATGTCTACAAACCTAGAGGACAATGATATCTATGACCTAAAACTCCTGTTGCTGACTTTGTGCCCCAGAACTCCTCATTCCAAGTCTCTCCCTGATGCCCTTACTTGTCTTACCACCACTATCACCATTGCGAATCTCACTGGTTCCCCTTTTCCCTTCTGTGAAGGAAACCCACTTGACCAGAGATTTGACTAGGAAAAGATTCTCCTCTTGGAAGAGCTTAGATATCCTACCAACCCCATTTATCACCCTACTGGATATCCAACCTGGAAGTCCTTACATATGTGGATAGAATCAAACAAGAGTGACCTAGGCCCATTACTGACTACAAACTGCATAATCATGGGATGAAGGATTAGTAAATCAAAGCTCAAGGATCTTCAAATCTGATTGGGAGGTAATGTTATGATTCTTCTTTCTTTTCTTCTCACAGCTCTGTGACTGTGTTCTTCTTTCTCTTCTTCTTACAATCCTGTAACCATGTGCTTTCCCTTTGCTATTCATGCAATACCTCCATATCTCTTCCAGACTCTTTTTTCTTTTCACAATAACTCATTCTGTTGCAAGCATGCAATGTTATCTGCATGACAGACTAACTTATGCCAGTATGCAAACTGGACTAGTTCATTTCACTCTTTTTCCACTTTATGATATGGTTGTTACAACCACTGCACAATGTAGGATGGACTTAGAACTATTTTTCTTTTCTTCTTGTCTTATCATGATAATGGATGCCATCTTATCTTTCACAGACATGGTACAAGAGTGCATGGTAGGACTCACAGTCTTCTTCACTGGGACTTGGGATCACTAAGTTCCATCTGTCACTAAAATGCTTGTCCAATCTGGATCTTAACTGATCTAAGATATGGAGATCTCTGACACCTTCTTTTCATTTTCACCTTATGCCTAGACAGCATTCATTTTCCACTGCCACATCTATGATAAGGCACTTTACACTCATTTCCGCTCAGGGCTATACCCTACCTCCATTCTCTCATTTCCATCCCACAGCCTCAATGGCTTCTCTTCCTTTTGATTCCTGCTGCTGTGGGATGACTCACTCTTATCTCAGCTGTGCTGAGCTTGATACACTACTGGTTAGCATAGACATACTATCAGACTTCACAGATTGGTCAATATCTAGTATATATACATGTACAAACAATAGCTGTTGTCTATATATACCAGGAGACACTGAGGCTATGGTCCTCAGTCTAGTTTCTTGAAGTTTTTCCTCTAAGCAACTTTTGATTCCCTCTTGATCTAGGCAACCTAAAGCCCTGCTTCTCAAGCATACACTTTCAGTTGTTTCATTAGACTAGACTCTTCTAGCTTTAC
Source organism: Tylopilus cf. pallidocervicolor (assembly GCA_038093935.1). Classification (NCBI taxonomy): domain Eukaryota; kingdom Fungi; phylum Basidiomycota; class Agaricomycetes; order Boletales; family Boletaceae; genus Tylopilus; species Tylopilus cf. pallidocervicolor. The sequence continues at coordinate 9,411 of JBBPTE010000809.1, read as the reverse complement.
CTTGCCCTTGTATTTGAAAACCAAGAGTACATTGTAACTTACAAATGATCCGATGAATAGAGCACAAGCGACTAACCATAGTATGCACATAAGTGCCAATCCAGTTCCATAGGTCCCTCTCTTCTACATCCACCGATGTTGCACAGTATGCACATCATCTCACCCAGTTTTTAGCACAGCCAGTTAACATAGTAGAAAAGAAACAGCTAGCAGTAGATATCAAAGAAGGTCTATTAGAGCTAGGGTCTGGGAAAGCATTAGACTCCTTTTGTCAGGGATCAGACAATGAATCAGGACAAGAGAACATCCCCATCCACCCTTGATTTCACATCCTCATTGACCAACTCCTAGAGAGATTGAAAGAAGAACGGGCCTTCTCATTGAGTCCATTTGAGGAAGAGGTCAATCCCAATGACCTAGACAACTTAGCATCCACACCCTGTGAACCATCTCCAAATCCGTTAGCTGTCCAAGGGCTCCAACTCCCTCCTCTCAACCACGAATTCTATGATGCATCCAGCAAGAGAACAATCTCTGTGCCACCTTTGAAGCACAAGCTAAGCCTGATCCAACTACCTCTTTTATTACCAGACACCTCCAAGAAACATTCTCTCTCACCTCTCAGTCCTCTTACTCCTACTCCTCCTTCTCCTATGAAACAGCAGAGGAAAACTTACATACAGAACACTTTTAGGATAGGACAAGGACCCAGGCTAGGATACCACATACCTGCGATAGTGAAAAGGTTGAGAGTGGTAAAGAGAGTCAACTACAAACCATTCCTCTAAATATAACATTTTCTTCTTGTAACAATGTCCAGATTGCAACCCACCAATCCCCCTTTCACTCCTCAGATTGTTTTGCCTCCTGTCTTGGCAGTGAGTCTCACTATCCTTGCACTACATCCTCACTAAGATATTGCAGAAGTAGCCACACAACTACATCTTTACCTAGAAGCCTCCAAGAAAAATCACCTTGCTGCAAGACAGCAAAGGAAAAGGCTTTCCAAGATCATCGACTGCCAATGAGTGGCAATCCAACTCCTTCGGAACAACTTGACACAAGTGGAGGACCAAATAGTGACACAGAAGCTCAGGGAGTGGCCCCTTACGGAGAACCAAAGCTCTCTAAGATAATAGCAGACCCCAGTAACTTTGATGGAACCAGGGATGTGTGTTTAATGAATAGTGGGGGAAAGTATTGATGTGGAAGGAAATCCTATTGCCCTCACTGATCAATTGGCTGTCTGGGCTGTACTTTCACAAATGAAGAAAGGTGATGCCACAAGAGTCACTAATACCATCTACCAGGGTGCACAGACCAGGGGATGGCCCTTGTGGATAGAATTCTTGAAAGTTATGCTACAACACTTCCACCCCCTCAATGACAAGGAGTGGCACAAGCAACAGCTGCTTCACCTAACCCAAGGAAAGCAGGACATGGTGACATTCCTGTCAAAATTCAAATCACACCAATTCATCGCAGAATTGGATGAAGCACACCTCATTGATCTATTGTATCACCATGCAGATCAAGAGATCATGAGAAGATACATCTGACAAGAAGACTACCCTCAAAGTGTAGACACCTTCTTTGCTTACCTTCGCCAACAAGATGAGCAGGAAAATCTCATGAAATTACTGGCACGAGACACCACATGAGGTGCTAAACTAAGAACAAAAGGTCGTGATTCTAATTCCATGGATATTGATGCAACCAGAACAGCTTTCCACGAATGTTATGGATGTGGAGGAAAAGGCCACTTTACTGTGGAATGCAAACACCCAGACTTGAAAAAGTGTCCAGAATGTGGCTACAAATTGGTAAAGGACCACTCCCACAAAAGGGGCTGTTCAAAGAAAAAGATATGACAAGCCCATGTCACTGACAATGGCACAACCTCCTGGAAAGAGGATAAAAGCACCAACAATGAATATGTCTAAGCCATGTTGAGAACTCAGACCAATTTGAATGCTGCACCTCCACCAAAAGAGGCTGGCAAAGGAAAAGGCCATGATTACATGGCCAATATTCAAGGAATGGACTTTGAGGCCATCCAGGCCTGGTTCCGGGACTATGAGAACATTGCCTCAAAGTTTGGAAAAGGCAGAGCCTAAGCCATGTCAGGAATGGTAAGGGCCTAGACAATTTTTCTTCTTGTCTGAAATCTTTTTCTTCCTATTATGTATAAAATACAAAAAAAGAAATTTCTTCTCCCAACTGCTTCTCCCTACTTATGATTGACAAATGTATGGAGTCAGATGCCTTGGACATCTCCAAATTTTCCCACACTAATTTAACAGATTCTTTCTTGCCAACAGGGGAGCTCTCTCAGAGGCTTGGCCAGGGCATTATACTGGTGCTTAATTCCCCTCAATCTACAATTTCACACAGACTTTCAAAAGAGGAGTTTCCCAAAGACATTTTTATCTGGAACCTCCATCAGGATTGTGAGATCCTTCTTGATATCTGCATTGCCCCTTTTGCTAATCGCCACGAAGATAATTATACTTCCACAAAGACACTGCTAGATAGTGGAGCCAATGCTATATTTATTGACAAGAAATGGGTGCAGGACACTAAACTTTCTCTTATAAAACTCCAACATAAAATCCCCATTTACAATGTAGATGGAACCAAAAACTCCACAGGATCCATTTTCCACACCACAGAGCTAGTAGTAGAGTTCCAGGGACACCACGAAAAGGTTATGGTGGAAGTCACCAATGTAGGAAAGAATGCCTTCATCTTAGGATATGAATGGCTAAAATGTCACAATTCTGAAATTGACTGGACCTGGGGTATGGTCCAAATGACATGCTGTCCCCACCATTGTCATTGGCTGCAGAGCAAGCCATTAGCCTTATGACTCACAGAAAAGGAGGAGGAAGCTCTCCAATACAAGGTGTACACCACCATTAGAGCACTAGAAGTGCAACTAGACCAAAGGAAATGAGTGCAAGATGCTCCACAGGACCAAGCTCTGAAACTGTTACGATTCCTTGACTCCTTGACTCCTTTCTTCCCACCATACCATGACCATGTCTTCTTTTTCCTTGATATGAACAATCTTTCCTTTTTGTGATGACTTATCCTTCCTATGTCATTACCAGCTGATTACTCATTCTTCCTTTGTCACTAATCAGCCAATCACCCACTTGCTTCATCATCACTTACATTCCTCCATTACTCATACCTCATTTGACCGCTTTCTATGACCTTCTTTTAATTACCAATACTAGATACCCCAACAGTATATAAACCCCACAGAACTACCCATGTTCCTTAGCTAGTTCTTCCTTGGGAATACACCTGGTTCTCCTGTTGAACTCAGTGGCTAGCTCCCTTAGTTGCCTCCTCCTCCAATCCTTAGTCTCTCACTTCACTTCCCCTTGCTGGAAGGTTGACAGCTCTTAGTCATATCCCTTGATATATCCACGGAATCACTGAACACCTTTGTTGATTGCCTCTCCTTCCTCTGCTGAAGGATAGACAGAACTCTCCTAGAAATTCTAGTTGCATCTTCTAACGTACCCTTCAAACTCTCACCTAGCTCGAGCCTCTACCTAAGGCTATGCTCGCTCCTACCCAGGTCAAGCATAACAAAAGAACTAGCTCTCCTACAATGGGCCTACCTTCGAGTAGTGCCCCACCACCATTTCTTGCAGACCCACCACAGACCCCTACTGGGGCTTCCAACATTGTAGACAACCATCACCTGTTGCAAGTCTGCAACGTTGTCTGCAGAACAGACTAGTTTGTGCCAGAATGCAAACCAGCCTACTTACATATGCTCGCTTTTTCACACTTTATGAATACACACTCCCATCATGGGCTCACCCTTCTCTTTCTTATGCCACTGATGCCTGTGGCCATTTCATTTACCTTATGACTGGGTAGATCTACATACAGGTTGCGCCACACCACAACCTCAGGGTAAGGGGCTGCCACCCCTTTATGCCCTCGGTGCTACTATGATAAGAGCCACTTATGCTATAGGCTAGGATTTATTGTACGACTATAGTAGCTTATGCTATTATGCTTACATAGTATATGTACACCATGTATATATACCCAAGAGCTCAGCTGGATGCTCTCTAGCTTTAGTCTCTTGGAGTTTACCCCTCAAGCTCGATGCTTCATGAGAGATGCCTCACCTCTGGATAGCTTCTGGCTCGGCATTCAGCAGTTACTCCACAGCATAGCTCTTGCAGGGCTCACCATGCTTCTTTCCCATCTTTATACCTCGCCCAGGGCTTATGCCCTATGTTATCTATTTCTCTTACGATACACTTACGTCTACATCTAACAGCGGCCTGTCTGGACCTACACGGCTGAGGTCATTTCTTGGTCACTCCTCTGTACAGCCTAGAGGGTTATCTCATCGCCCACCCCATCCCCCGAATCACCAGATACCCCAAAGTCTCCCGCCTCAGAAGACACCCCCATCCCTATCCAACAGACCCTAGAGACCACCACCAACCTAGTGCATCTTCTCTCCGCCACCGCCGTACTCCCATGAACTCCCACACCCCCATCCCCCACCACCAGATCTGTTCAACCTCCAATATTTCCCGTAGCACCCCTGCCCCCACCAATGTCCATCAGAAAACCCATTGAGCTTTGCATTGCCACCCCAAAGGAATATGATGGTATCCCCACCAAAGCCACCCAATGGATCAACTCAGTCTGCATGTATCTCCTTGTCAATGAAGAAGTCTACAACACTGACAACAAGAAGGTTGTCTTTGCACTCTCCTACATGAAGAAAGGAAATGCCCTCACCTGGGCAACTACCTTCTCCCAGACTGCCCTCAACACCCAATCCTTTGGAACTTGGGCCTCATTCATCACCAAGTTTGAGAAAACCTTCAAGAACGTGAACTCTAAAGCTGACGCTCTCATATGGCTCGCATCTACCTGAGTCAGAGAGAACTCTTTCCTTCCAAAGTTCCACTACCTACAAACTGGCATCCCCAGCTGGTTGCTTGACAAGTTCTACACCCAAGATATCATGTTCACCAAGGTTGACGATTGGTATACCAAGATCAACCAGTACATCTGGCAGAAGAACTTCGCTGCCCAGATCTCTAAGGCCAAAACTTCCTGCACCTCCACTGCATACCATCCTCCAACATCCTCACACACCCAGAAAGATCCCAATGCCATGGACGTCGACAGGATCACCAAACTCACTCCCAAAGAGAGAGAGAAAGAGGTGCTTCAAAGAAGGTCGCTGCCTTTGCTATTGACAGAAGGGCCACATGGCCAAAGCTTGCCCCATGTACTCCTCAGACCCCCCACCCAGACCCCCTAGATCCAACCCTCACCCCCTAACCAAGAAGGTCAGGAAGGTAGACACAGCCCAAGTCAAAGAACTCTCCAATGATGAAGAAGAGGAAGCAATTGTAGGCTGCCTCTCCACTTCCTTCAACTTTGCCATCACCTCCTGTCAACAGGATTTTTAGAAAGGAAGCCCTTATTGATGAAAGTAGCTTCCTTGAACCATGTAACTGTAGAACATGTGAAATCCAAACCAAACTCCTTCTACATTCCTTTGAAACTCATCGCATCTGAATCTACATTATGAATCATCAAAACCCCTGTGATCATCAACTCCAGAGCCCAGATCTGCTGTATAGATTTGGACTTCGTCAAGAGAAATAAGCTCCCTATCCAAAGACTGGGAAGACCCTTTCTAGTCTGAAACACTGACAAATCGACCAACACTGAATGCAAATTCGAGACCATCCTCTTTGTCAAGATAGGAGAAATCACCCAGAGAATTCAATTCTATGTTGTCAACGTAGGAAAAGAAAACGTCATCCTAGGATACCCTTGGTTTAAAGCCACCAATCCCACCATTGACTGGGTCAAACAGACCCTTACCATCAACAAATCCAAAGATTGTTCCCTAGACCTCTCCTTTGCCCACTTAGATGCAAGAGGAAAACACCTCACGAAGAATACCCATCCCAAGCCCGAACCACCAAAGAAACCCCACATTCCATCACACACCTCCCTAGACTACACTGAAATGGAAGGCCTCTGTTGCTACCTTGATGCCGAACTCCCTGACCAACTCCTGGACCAAGCATGGTTTGTTTACACCATTAACTGCATCGAGAAGGTCAGATCCTGCTTCACCAACCCCCAGCTGATGGCATCCATCCGAAAGATTACCACTGCTGCCATCCTTGCACAAGTGGCAGAGTTCTCCAAACCTAAGCCAACCCTTTCCCCTGAATATGCCAAGTTTGCTTTCATTTTCACAAAGAAAGCCACAGATCATGTACCTCCTTTGAGACTTTATGACCATGCAATCAACCTCACAGAATCTTTTGTCCTGAAAGTCAGGAAGTTATATTCTCTCTCTCCCAAGGAGAGACAAGCCACTAATGACTTCATCAATGAACATCTCAAGACTGGAAAGATCTGATCATTGAATTTCCCACAAGCCTTCCTCTTCTTCTTCATAAAGAAGAAGGACAATTCCCTCAGACCCTGCCAAGATTACTGCTACCTTAATGAACACACTGTCAGGGATGCCTACCCATTGCCCCTCATTGGAGACCTAGTAGACAAGTTGAGAGGCACCAAGGTCTTCTCCAAGTTCGATGTACGATGGGGATACAACAATGTCCACATCAAAGATGGAGACCAATGGAAAGCCGCCTTCATCACCCATAGAGGACTCTTCAAACTCACTGTGATGTTCTTCAGACTCACCAACTCTCCCCCAACCTTTCAACGCTTCATGAATGACTCCTTTCAAGACATGATCACTAAAGGATGGCTCGTCATCTATATGGATGACCTTCTTATCTTCTCAGATGATGACCAGATCCACAAGGAGAGGACCAAGAGAGTACTTCAAAGAATGAAGGAACTCAATCTCTGCCTCAAACTCAAGAAATGCACCTTCACCACACAATAAGTAGAATATCTCAGAATGATCATCTGACCCGGAGAAATCGCCATGGACCTAGTAAAGGTCTCTGGCATCTCCAAATGGTCCACTCCAACCTCTATCAAAGATGTTAGATCCTTTTTAGGATTTGCTAACTTCTACCGACGATTTGTTCCCCACTACTCCAATATTGCATGACCCCTCCTTGACCTTACTAAGAAGAACCACCCTCCCTATGTCCTCTACGGCCACAACCTGGCCCCCATGTCCAGTAATGAAAACCTCCTTCTCAACACTGGTCTCATCGACCCTCATCTTGCCCTTGCCCTCGCCATTGACTCCTCCATTGACTCCAACTCCCTGCTAGGCTTTTTACAAGTTGCCTACACCCACCAAATGGCCATCCGTAACTGTATCCTCACCCTTGCAGACGAACTTCTGTCCCTCACTCACGTAGCCACCACCTTCACCCTTCTCCAATGATTCAACATTCTCCTTCATTGTGCCCTCCTTTCTGCCATGAATCAATTAGGATTAGGAAACACCATCAACCAGATTGATGGGCTCCTACATGACCAAGGGATTGAATCCCCTACCTTACCCTGCACATTGGCCATCTTGTCCACTGCTGACCTAACCTCTTTGTCCACCCCTGATCTTTATCCCAATCAAGATGACAAACCCCTCACCAAATCCCACATATGCTACTGGGCCTCCTGTTTCCACTGTCACCACTTTAGCCACAACAAACCCCACTGCAAACACTATACCTGCCCTAAGTGCAACAGAACCGCTTCTGGACATACTCTTGGGAACTGCATCTGGGGTTACCATACAGTGAAGAGGCAACATCCCCACACGGGATGGAGCTTCTCCAACTCTTCTAATGAAGACCAACACCCCTCCCCATATCTTAGGGGAAGACCCCACAGCCTACGAGTAAAGCTCAGCCAAGGAACTTCCCTCCATCCTCAACCTCCACTGTCTCCCCTATTCCACTCTATACCTACCCCCTGTCTTTGGTCTCCAACCCCTCCCTCCAAGAAAACCAACATGACTGAAGTCTCCCTGTCACCTAAACCCCATATCGTCCACTTCACTCCCTCTCAACCAATGACCCTGTCTTCTAAATCCATCAAGTCTCGCATTTCTGAGCCCTCATCCCCTAAACCATGCCCTGACACTCCACATCTGGAATTTATCACCCTGGCCATCACTCAGCTTGCTGCTGCTACCAACCAAACTGAAACAGATATCCCACCTCATGTAGAAACTCCATTGGAAAACCCATTTGACCTAGCCAAAATTTTCCTACTGGAGGAACTCAGCTATCCTACCGACAACCTCTTAAATCCCACAGAATACCCCACATGGAAATTGTTATACACTTGGTTGGAGATCAAACACAGCAGGCCAGGTCCCATCACCAACTATAAGCTCTACGACTGTAGGCTTAAGGATTAGTGGATCAAAGCTTGTGGATCTTTGAAGGTAACAAGGGGGTAATGTTATGATTCCTTGACTCCTTGACTCCTTTTCTTCCCACCATACCATGACCGTGTCTTCTTTTTCCTTGATATAAACAATTTTTCCTTTTCGCGATGACTTATTCTTCCTACATCATTACCGGCTGATTACTCATTCTTCCTTTGTCACTAATCAGCCAATCACCCACTTGCTTCATCATCACTTACATTCCTCCATTACTCATACCTCATTTGACCGCTTTCTATGACCTTCTTTTAATTACCAATACTAGATACCCCAACAGTATATAAACCCCACAGAACTACCCATGTTCCTTAACTAGTTCTTTCTTAGGAATACACTTGGTTCTTTCATTGAACTTGGTGGCTAGCTCCCTTAGTCACCTTCTCCTCCAATCCTTAGTCTCTCACTTTTCTTCTACTCACTGGAAGGTTGACAGCTCTTAGTTGCATCCCTTGATGTATTCACAGAATCACTGAACATCTTCATCAATTGCCTTTCCTTTCTCCACTGAAGGATAGATGGCCCTCTTCTAGAAACTCTAGTCGCGTCTTCTGACATACCCTTCAAACTCTCACCTAGCTCAAGCCTCTACCTAAGGCTATGCTCACTCCTATCCAGGTCAAGCATAACAGAAACCTAGAATTGAAGACTTGGTATCTAAAGAATATTTAGAATATGCTGACGTGTTCTCAAAGAAGGAATCCCAATGCATACCACTTAGAAAATCATGGAATCATACCATAGATCTCAAAAAAACCTTTAAACCAAAAAAGGGCAGATTGATTCCCCTTTTGGTAATGGAACAAGAAGAGGTCAAAGCATTTTTGGATGACCAGCTGGCTAAGGGCTACATCCACCCCTCTAAGTCCCCTTAGACCTCTCCAGTATTCTTCATTCCAAAAAAGGATAGAAAGAAGTGCATGGTACAGGATTACCAATATCTTAATGAACATACAGTTAAAAATAATTATCCCCTCCCACTCATCTTCTAGCTTGTCAATAAGCTTCAA
>JBBPTE010000803.1:0-11584 GCA_038093935.1 Tylopilus cf. pallidocervicolor | reverse complement strand
TTCTCGAATCCAGGCTGTATGATGGGTATGTCGAAACCCTCTCCTCGTGTCGCATGTGGCTTATAGGCATTTGCATACAAAATAGAGGCATGAACCTTTTGACCAGGGATGATACGACGGGGTCTTAACCGATGTCGACTAGCAGTTAGGAGATAAGTATTATGAATCAGCAAGATGCCACATGCCTGACCGTCGAGCGTCATTATCAGCACCGCCACTGAAGGATATCTGATGCTTGATGGGTAGATATTCAATTAGTCGCCATCCCAAGCTCATTGAATCACTGATACCAGAATCAAGATCGTCTGGAACCCAAACGATATCAGTCGGCTTCAAAACGAGACCATTGGCAGCTGCTTCTCGACGCATCCAGAGCAGTGACACGTTCCCGGCCTGAGAAGACTGCCCTGGTCTATTCTTTCCACCCCTATCCGAGGTATATAAGTAGTTATAACGTAGGTTTCGAAGGCGTACCCACACATCTGAATGACTACCTGCAAACCAAACTTCTCTGATCTCACTAGTCTTTTCGTCGTCAAAGAAATCGAAGCCACTGTTGCTCCTCATAGTGGACATGCGTCGTTTGCTTGCTGTCCCAACATGCTGAGTGCTGCGGGCTGTGACAGTGGACTTCGATTTCCCACTGTACGTCGGAGAGTTCATTTCGTGGAAATACTCTGGCATGAATTTCACCCGGAGCTCGTCAAGAGCAAGTGCGTGTCTGAAATGGCAAGCATGCGCCGCAGAGGAAGACGTCGAAAGGAAGACATCTCCTCTTATTAATCCCACGGAAGAGACAGTATCCCTAATAAAGATTAGTCCGGGACACAAACGGGGTATGAAGATACCGAAATCACCAGACACCAACGAAGTGCACTCTTAGGCCTTCCCGAGAAAACGTGTTCTTGAATTCTCTTGCGACTTGCCTGGTCTTCGGCTTTCTCGAACGAATTTTTTCATAGTGGCCATAAGCTCTGTCAAATGATTCATTATGCTCGTGCAAGCCACGCATCAGCTACTTACGTTCCGATCTGTTTCTCGGTCGGAGTCCTTATCAACCCGACCTGATTCACGTGGTCAGTTCAATACCATGATGAACGACAGATTTGGGTCGCACCTCGTGTATCATTCCCGCAAGCACCCGTACTTGATATGCGCCCCTAGAGAAACCTATGCCGCGATGATCAGCTGCGAGAAACACAACGAAGTATCAAACCCACCAAAGAGATATATTTGATCCCCATCCTGATACGTTCGTGCCAGCCAGCCATACGCATCCTTCACGATTTCTTCCATATTCCTAGCACGAAAGAGAAAGATTTAATTCGTCATAAAGTAGATAACTATACGAGTACGAACCATGCAATGGCCATGTCGAATTTGTCAGTGACTGTTCTCACCATACGACTGAAAATGTTTAGTGATTTTGCGCTGGTACCGACTCCACTCGAATAATATGCGTATTGATCCGTTTTATTCTGAGACCTTTCCAGATCGATATTGGCAAAGAGTTTTACTACGTTGGTATTCTAATCATAGTCGTAAGCTAGAAGACGTTTGAGAGATCCTAAAGACTTACATTCTTGCCAAACCGGTTAGAGGTACCATCGATGCATACGGCGAGGTTCCTTCCATTGACGTTCGGTCGGGCATTGCATTGAGTGCACCGGAGAGAGGTCTGGAGAGGCGACGGGTTCATCGACATGTATACGTTCTCGATATAAGACGTCCTATGACTCTCCATGACGATGACGGATAGGGAGAGACAAAAGGAATGATAGACGAAGGGTCTGGACTTGGATACAGTCGGCACGTTCGTTGAAATATCGCTAGAACACGTGGAATGAGGGCTGTAAATGAGCAATATTCCTCATCGCCGGAATCCATAATAGTGATAAGCTATTGATATGGATAGATTACGGTTCTGTGCATCGACAGTCAGGGTGTATGACCGAGCTCCTCGAGGTCCGCTTCAAGGTGATCATGGGAAATTGTTGATCAAAAATGGAAAGAACAGGATGAAGTAACGTAACTGACTGAAATCGCGCGACGTGCGGACGTCCAAGATAAGATCTAATCTTGTGCCAACTGGCCACGTAGTGCAATGTTTTGATTCTGCCATTCGGCACCGACTCGCTCTAGCCGCCAGGTTTGGTCCGAGGTTGACTCGGAGCACTGAAAAATTATAAGAGCCACATGCCGCTGGGCCAGCTAGAAAAATACCAGGCCATCTGCAAAGCAGAGGAATAACGTTATCATTTTAAAAGCCCATTTGAGAGTTCTAATTGGTGGAGACCTGGTGGCTATAACCAAAGAACCTGGCCCAAGCCAAATATAGGAACAGAAAATATTGGCTTTTGGCTCGCTAAGCCCATCCCAATTTTTTGTGCAAGTTCTCGCCCCATATGCTGCTTAGGTCGTTCTAAAGTGTTAATCAAACTGCTATGAAGTGAACCCAAATGCTCCATCGGAAGCGCTGTGTAATTATTTTTTTCCTTCTTTTCATCTCCGTAGCGGTATTGTGCAGCATGAAGGTAGAGTTGACAGGTCCGTGGCACAGCAGTTCAAGTAACCACACCTGAATAATGCAGGATTTCCGGCTGTGATCCGGTGCAACCTCTGCTAGTATGGAAAGAAAGTCTAAAAGAGCTTAGCTGCCTGCGAAGGCTGCCCTAGTCATGACTTGTGTCTTGTAATTATCTCCAAAAAATTGTATCTGGTTGTAACTGTGCGAGGCGAGAGAGACAGTACCGTTGGGTACTGAAGGTAGGTCCTGACTCAGTCCTACAGAATACCGTCGATGTCAAACCTCCTTGTCAAAAAGCGTTAGTCAGTTTCGGCAAGGTTGATGGAAAAAATGTGCATAACGAGCCGGTCTTGCTCGGAGTCGACATCTGGTATCCGTCAGCGCAGGCCAGTAACCCACGCCTCATCACAGCCGGATTTAATTCGTTAGACCGCTAAACCGAATTTGGGATGGGCTAGTAAATACAGGTAAACGAAAGGTCAGATGGAACGCACCCGAAAGCGGTATCAAATTCAAAGTGAGTGGATATGAACTGCAAGGTAGAAGGGCAGCGTGAACACCAGGGAAGGGGTATTGATTGTCCCTGAAATGGACGAAGTTTGCACGTTTCGGTGACCAGCAGCCACTCTACCTTTCTCGATAGAGAACATTGAAAATGAACCCTCAACGTTGATCAGTCATGTTACTATTTTCGTGAGCACCCTCATGTCAACTCTCCCCCTAACCATACCGATGTCGATTACCCTAGCCATCGTCATTTCACCATGGCCAACTTCATGTCCGTCTTCATCTTCGATCAGTCTCGCCGTCCGGTCCACATAATTCATTGGGGTAGCTCAAGCACCGGTAGCGTGTCAAGAGCTGCTTGGAGAATCCGCGAAAACAATTTAGTAACCCCAACTTTTTTCCCACTCACTTGTAAACTCCAAAGGAGAAGATTTGGTGTGGCCTGCACGAGAGCGACAGTTGTGAGTGTCGAGGCACCAATTACCAAGGGCAGAATCGTTACCGTTGTAATTTCTCTATCATGGACAAGTGTGGTAGATCATCTCGGCGACGGATGTTAGTATATGGCAGCGCCAAGTCACTAGTTAACATGAGACTTTTCCCGAGAGCCTTAGTTCCTCATCGACCGCTTTGGCCAGCTTGTCGGTCGTATTGGTTCTGTCTGTTGAAAAAGAACTTAATACCCTGCGCTCTCATACGAAAAGATGAGTACCCCAACCTCAGACTGGAACCTCGACTCGCCATTCCGGTATTCCCAGATGTACAAGCTTCCGTATTGTAACACACCTCAAGTACGCTCACACAACTCTGAAGTGATGCCGTCGGCTGCTCGCTATTCTGAACCAAATATGCGCAGCACGCAGGCCGGTCCAAAATCTAATCAGAGTATTTTGAAAACCCTCCGAGCCTATGGAAACGTCAACACGCATGTGCGGTCATCAGGATAACACGAACGCAACGTACCATAGTTTTGGGGACAATGCAACCCAGCGTTTGCGACCTCGTCCCATCAGGAGAATCATCTACCGCACCCACCCAATTCCTATATGTCCTTTGAAGCCTTTTAATCCATATCCCAAATTATTAACCCGTTGCTAGTCGTCCCACTCACGACCCACTTTCCGTTTTGTGAGACGGCTAGAGTGACAGCGGGTGGTACCCCTCACTCCCATTGGTGTTCCCATGCTATCTTTCGTCCGCTATCGTCGAATCTACCATCCCTTCTCTCCACCCACAATATATCTCCCTTCAGCGAAGGACGCAATTACCCATACATCATGGTGACTATCGACTTCAATCGATTTCAGTGAACGCCTTGAATGACAGAGGGTTTGTTTGCGTTTGTGTTTCCTCAGTCACCCTTGCTGACCTAGTACATATCATCCTTTTTGACTTGTGGTCAAATACATCCTTCACCTGAGCATTGCATAGAGCAGCCAAAAAAGATGCGTGCCCGCCTGATTGTAGAGTGATGATAATCTCCATCACTTTTCATTCGTGACTCCTGGGGACCCAAATTGGGAGCTCTGTACCGATCGATCTCCAATGCAGTGACCCTTGCCTCGAGTTGCTTGCCACAATCCAACCACTGAAATCCTTGTAGGAGAATTCTTTACCATGTTCGACAGAATGGAAGAACCTGCTATAGTTTACTTGCCATTGGTCGGTTTTCAGCGAAGGGCCCAACCAGCAAATATTTGCTTAATCAAGTCGTCCCAAGTCTAGTGCGATCACAACACCAATCCTGCATGTTGTGGTTACGTGGTGGGTTTTATCATATGGCCGGCATTGGCTTTTTTGGTCTAATTATGTTGGGAGGTTTAGGGTCACCACTCGGCGCGAGTTTTCCAGGCTTCGAGATCTTTTTTTTTTATTTGGAAGAAGTTTCCGGGATCGAATTGCCCGTTCAGTTTCTCAACTCACGTCTACAGCTACACCTTTGCAACGAAGTGGCTCGTGGCCACGCTCCCTCTATATTTCCATGTTTAGACGCTGGCCGGTTATTGTGTTTGAACCATTCCGGCAGCGATTTGAACCAAATTTACCCGACTCCATCCGAGCGCTTCCAGTCCTCGCTATCGGGCTTCCTCGCCATCAGCACACCAACTGGGTTTACTTCGGGGACGTGGTCCCTAGCGTAGGTATATCGATGAGTTTTCGATGCAAATTCTGCTAGTTGCATCTTCACTTCCTAATGTGAGTTCCATCCGCTAGTTCTAGGACCACAGCTCTAGTAGCAGTTTAGCTCAGCTGTATAGCGGAGCCGAGCTTCTAAATGCGCTTGAATCAAACCCCTGCCGTTATCATGGAGCATACAAAAAAATGGCTCCACTGGTCAACTTAAATGTGCTTCCGGACCCATCCACGGTGCCGCTCTCATGCCTTCTCCAACTCCCGGCTCTTCCAACTATGAGCAACCTACGACACCTACAGACGGTTCACCTATAGGACTTTCATCCTCTAGGTGCACCAAATGCAGTCCCCGGCAATTCCCGAATTCCAGGAATCTCGTGGTCTGCATCGATGGAACCTCGAATCGTTTTGGTCAAAATGTAATAATACACGAGCATGGAATTTACTTCTGTGGGCTCACGTGTATGTACAGAACACCAATATTGTGAAGCTGTTTGCAAAGATCGATCTGGAGACGGATCACCCGCAGCCCCGGCAGTTTGCATATTACTCTAGCGGTATTGGCACGCGTCCAAAGTCGTTACACATCTTCAACCGTATAGAGAGAGCAGTATCCGACAAGTTTGACATGGCCATTGCTTGGTGCGTACTCGTGATAATTATCCGTGCTTCGACTAAACGAAGTCTTTTGATGCTAGGAATATGGAAGAAATTGTCAAGGATGCATACGGTTGGCTAGCGCGAACGTACCAAGAAGGAGACCAGATATATCTCTTTGGTGGGTTGGTGAACTCCATGATAGGTCCCGTAGCTGAGTGTCTTGGTACAGGATTTTCTCGTGGTGCCTATCAAGTGCGGGTTCTCGCAGGGATGATACGCGAAGTATGGGTTGAATACACTGTCGAACCATTCGTGGAACTAAACCCGTTTGTCAGGTTGGTTTAATAAGGACGCCAACAGACAAACAGATTGGAACGTGAGTAACTACTGTGTAGCTTGTGCAAGTTGACAAACGGACGACTGGGTAGGGCTTGGGATCACTATAGGGCGATCCGTCCGGGAAAGCCAAAGCCAAGGCAGATCGCGAGGGAGTTCAAGAACACGTTTTCATGGAAAGACCTCAGAGTCCATTTTGTCGGCGTGTGGTATCGCTCTTTACTGTTTCTATTCTACGACAGTGAGCTGACTTTGGTTAGGGATACGGTGTCATCTGTTGGCCTCGTTAGGGGCGATGTCTTTCTTTCAACATCTGCTTCTGCAGCCCATGCCTGTCATTTCCGACATGCGCTTGCTCTCGATGAGCTCCGGGTCAAGTTCATGCCAGAATACTTCCACGAGATGAACTCCCAGACTAGTGAAAGCAGCGACATCTCCAAGTACATTGTGCAGAAGGACGCGACCGACACTGAACGATCTTCTCGCGAGACGAATAATAGCGAGACGACAATGACCTCTGAGATTAAAGAAGTTTGGTTTGCCGGCAGTCATTCAGACGTGTAGGTGTCCGTCCATGACGCCAGTTCGGTTCGTTGACATTGTATACCCTACAGAGGTGGGACAAACAGACCAGGAAAGTCCTATCAGGCGGGTAATGTCTCGTTACTATGGATGCGTCGAGAAGCTGCCGCATGTGGTCTTGTCCTGAAGCCGACGGACATAGTTTGGGTGCCAGATGATCTCGATTTTGGTACCATCAGTTCGATGACTCGCATATGGAGATGTGTCGAGTACCTGCCTATTAAACACCAGGTCTCGTTCAGCGGCGCTGGTCATAATGCTCGGCGGTAGGTGTTCTTGAATGGGCTCTGTTACTCTGTATGGCTGATCATACACGTTAGGTGGCACCGTTTACATCCGCGTCGTATCATACCTGGTCAGAAAGTCCACGCATCTATTCTATTTGCGAATGCATATAAGCCCAGAGCGACGCTGGGAAAGGGTTTCGACATTCCTGTCGTCCATGCTCAGTCCGCCGATACGGAGTTGGACCAAGATATTTGGGACACAGGAATGTTCGATGATACAGCGGCGAAGGAGTTGATTGCCTACTTGGGTGCTCAACAGGGAGTCGCACCAATATACCTTGACAGGCTGTTGTTCATGCTACGCTTCAGTGAGTCTCCTCCGAACGTCTCTATTTGAGACCTGATGGATGTATTGGCCCGCAGAAGAAGGAAGACAATGTGTTCGACAAGTCCCCGGTTGGCGGGAAACATTCGAGAGCCTCATCGAAAACCGTGGTGGACTTGTCAGGCTAGTCACGATTGTGGCTTACTACGAGGCTGGCACGTTTACTTTCTGGTGTTCATCACATAATTTCTCAACAATAGTTCTTGATAGCGTACGACGAGGAATCTGGCGTTGCCACCCAGATCCAACTGCGCCAAGAGGTGCTCAATGATGCAAAGGCATCTTTCAGAGGTATATTATCTGCACGCAAGCACCGAGACTGCCCAAGGGTGGTCGCTCTGCTGCGACCGTTGACACAGCACCCAGCCCTCCGCCAGTTGATTTTAACACCGGACGTCCTCCAAATTTTCGTGGAGCTTTTGGATCAGATCATCGGTCATCCTGGAGGGAATTTCGCACAGGCAATGGATGGCTTGGATTGCCTCTTAAACTGTGGTGCGTTCGTGATCTCCTTCATCACGTATGCATGTTGACATTTCCACAGACGAGCTGCAGGGTACTGTGGTCAGATACCTTGACCGTCCTCATCAATCAAGACTCGTACGCATGCTAGATGTCACTGGTAAATCCAATCACACTTGTTATGGACCAGGTTAACGCGTACTGCGCTTTCAGATATTCACCATCTCACAGCAGGCCTTCGGGTTGTGGGCACTCTATCTCGAATTCAGCAGGGTAAGTCCCTTGAACCTTTACCATCTTGTTCCTACGATATTGACTATGGAGCTCTAAAGCCAGGACTGCATGCGCCGTTTTGAAGCCTAGGCTCCGGGAACTGGCGGCAGAGCGTGAGGACCTTGTCGGTATGCTTGCAACTGAGGCACTAGTTGCCCTGTACGATCCAAACGATGAAGGCGAGTCCACTTCATTTCCAGATTCTGTCTCAGCATCTCACCAATGGCATAGAGCAACTCAACGTTGGTCTTCGTAACCCAAACTTCCGAGCCAACATAGCCAATACGTTGGTTCGCTTGAACCCAGACAACAGCGGTACGACCTCGAATAATGAGCTTACCGGTCATGGGATCTTGCGCCACTTGTTTGGTCTCGGTAAGTAACGTGTGAGCTATTTCTTCGAATCTAACCTCATGCGTGCGCTAGATGCCGAAGTTCTCAGTGAACCACAGAGAAAGCTCATTGGGGAGCTAAAGACAGCGATTGAGACAGGCAAGCCTCGCGAACGCTTAGCTGCAACCATGACACTATTGAAGCTCTGCGAGAGTACGGCCTATTCTGTATATTGTAGCCAAAACTCACTATCAGCTAGCCCCCGTCATACGCGCATATCTGCGTGAAGTGGACGTCTTGAACGTCTTCATTGATCAGCTGCAGCGTAGAGGTACAGCACTGCTTGCTGCATATGCGTTAGCCACGTGCTTGAAGTATGGTGAGTTGTATCTCATGCCGTGCAATTTTCTGTGTGCTAATGGTTGTACCAGACGATATGAAGGAGTCGGTCAAGGACAACGAGGACCTTCCGAAATATATCGTTGGCATGCTGAGGTTGGACTATTTCGACGACGCGATAGGTCAAGTCGAGGGATTCCAGATTTTTGGCGACATCATGCAACATGGTAATGTGTTGATGATGCACAAAGTTGATCTTGTCTTGCTCATCTCCGTTCGACCCAGCCGACTTGAGGGAACGGATCAAGGATTACAACATCACTGAAGTTCTGAATGCGAAACTAGGGGCAGGAAAGCCCAAGGAGATTCGGACTAGCTTGATCTGTTTGGACATTTTCAGGTCTTTTGGTAGGTATTGTGATGAGGATTGGTATCATACATCGTAACTAAAGTATCCATAGACCCAGATGGTCCGTGGACACGGGAACTCGTCGCCAAGAGTTTGGACCACCTGCGTAATCCAGAGTGGAAGGTTCAGAAGGCGGGCGTCACGATCCTATGTGCATTGGCTCAGACTGGTATGGATATAACTCGTGACTTTCTAGGTGAATTCACTCCCTATCTTCAGATCACGGCGCGGCTGCTATCCAGTATCGTATACCGGAGATAGTGGACATGTTGTTACCGGCCGGTTATTTGTTAATTCCTCCGACGGTTGCAACCGTGCCCGAGTCTGCTTCCTCCGGCGGGCCGCAGGAAACCGGAAGCGAAGCATTGGGACTACTGCGCGCGCAGACGCTGTCACCAGAGTCACCACCCAAGTCACCTTCGGCAATATTTGGACCCGCCTGCGCGTTGCGCATATTGGCTCAGAACAGTGCGTGTTCGATGGTACCATACCATTGGAACAAACTTGACTGGGTTTTATGCAGAAACGCTTCGCGAGCGTACGCGTGACACGTTGCAATACGGGAGCTTGAAGCATCTCCATCTGTCTGGGAACCTCGTCGACGAGACGGATACACCGGCATGGCGAGTCAAGACCCCCATCCGAGGTGGGTCACATCCAACGTTCGTGCGAGAGCACGAAGTACTCAGGGAGTTTCTTTTTCAGCGGACGTGATCGATATGATTGACAAGCTAGTCAAGGCCGTCGACGAGGAGCTCTCGGAAGAGGGCCTCATGTCGATTGGTGACACGGTGCTGCCGCACATTCAGCACTGGGACAGGCTCGCTATCCTTGTCCGAGACAGATCAATCACGGTGGTGACGATTCTGCCTTTGGTACTCGGTATATCGGCGCTCACGATCGTCGCTGCTGCGGTGATCACCCCGGTCTACCTCTCCTTTGAAACTTACAAGTGAGTGGGGGAATACACGTTTGCGTAGAATGTTGGCGCTAAACTCAGACTGTCGTCACAGGTTCTTCAGGCGACTCGTGACACGCTATCAGCATTCGCGTACCCTCAATAAGTTACGTGGTCGTGACAATGAGGCCCCCCAAGGTGGTGACGGACATGAAAGTGGCCACGAGGGAAACGAGGATGACTAGGGTAGCGACGTCAGTGCGATTCAGCCTGTATTTAGATATGTGGGTTGACACGACTGGTCAACGTGGGTTCGGCATTCGGATTCATATTGTTACAGTAATACACGTCGATACCAGCATGGCAGCCTCGCTACCGAAATGTGCAAACATCGTGCATTACAGTGGACGTTCCCTCAGGCTGGGCTTCGACGGCCTTGCCAATCAAGTTTCAGCGGCCCCGTCTACGAAGCGCATGGAACTACATCGTGTGGCGTGTGCAAGATGTCGACAAGGACTGGTCATTGTCTACTGACGGCTCTCCACAACGGACTAGTTTAGCTACCCCTAGCTTCCGATGTCGTGGCAAGACCAGTCACCAAAGCGTCTAACAGAGTCGTAGACGCAACTGATCGGTAAACCTCAGTATCTGCAGAAACCGCTCCTCCAAAAGAAGACCGCACACGAAATCCTATTCTGCGACACGACTCATCGTACATACATTTACAGCCTGGTCAATACAATAGCACTTATTCCTTTAAGACTGGTCAGGGATCACTGAGGTAAGCTTCTTGAAGAAGTGCGGATCGGCATCATCCGCAACTGAAGACAGTGACAAGTCGTTCCACTGCTCCACGTCCTTCCTGATCTCGTTGAGTTTATTGAGAACGAGCCACTGCGAATCGGCACCAAGGGGCAACCTGAGCGGAGGGTTGGCCTCGTGGGAGATGGCAATGAGCGCACGGCTGACTGTCGACGGGGCGATCGTCAGTGACCGACAAGTGCAAGTGTAGATATAAGATAGACGTACGCTTGGTGGCGTCCCCTGTGGGTTTGCTGCTCTTGTAAAGATTACGCATCTTGTTGGCGGGGCTGTCAGGGGAATCATATGCCGGGGGCAAGGGACGATCGACCATGCTGCCCTTGGCCCATTCCGTTCTCACCCCTCCGGGCTGAACAACGATGATCCTAATGTTCCATTCAGGCGGAAGCTCCTTCTGGAACGCCTCGCTGAACCCTTCGAGCGCTGTAAAACACATTCAGCGACGGGATTCTCTTTTCGGTATGAGATGGCCTAGACATACCAAACTTTGTTGCAGAGTAGAAGGCGAGGGTGGGATTCCCGATGAAACCACCGGCAGAGGAGACATTGATAACACGACCAGCGGGCGTCTTATTTTCGCGGAAGTACTTTACAGCCTGGAAACGCACTCAGGGGCACAGATATGTAGGACCGAAACAGTAGACACACCTCGCGCGTGATGCGGACAGCGCCCCAAAAGTTGACCTCGAACTGGTAACGCGCGTCTTCGTCGCTGGTGCCCTCGACGACGCTGTTCAGACCGTATCCGGCA
>JBBPTE010000798.1:0-11669 GCA_038093935.1 Tylopilus cf. pallidocervicolor | reverse complement strand
TATTTGCATGCTTTTTGCGTATATCCATGCCAGCGAGCTGGAACTATGTATTCGCGGCCCTACCAGAACGTTACACGTCTACAGAAGTCGAACGGCGTATCCGAGACGAATATGGAGTACGCACGTCGCAAGGGTCAAACACTACGCTACAAGCAGTCCAGAACAAAAAGAAACGATTCTGTGACAACTGCAAATCCCCGACGCACTGGACCAAAGACTGCTGGTCAAAGCCACGAGAACCAAAGTCGAAGAAATCTGAGGAAGGGACTAAGGACGAGAAGGACAAAACCAAAAAGTCCGAGAAACCAGTCCAAGGCAAAGGCAAAGCTAAGCCCTATAAACGGGCGAACCAAGCCGTCGCTGAGGATATGGAAAACGAATCAGACAACAAACCGTCCGATAGCGATCTATCCGCATATCTCGCAACGCGAGAAATGTCCCATTCCCATTTTGGCTGGATACTCGACAGCGGATTGACTAACCACATTCACCCCGACAAACGACGTCATCAAGGGCATCGTGAAAAATGGCCCAACCTTACAAGTTCTCGGTGTCGGTACTGTACTCGTTAGAGTTTCCGTACATGGCAGACAAGACCGTACAATAAAATTACTCAATGTCAGCTACTGCCCCAACGCCCGAGACAACCTTCTGTCGGAAAGTCGGATGGACCAGCGCAGCATGGAAATTACAAAGTGGAATGGGTGACTTACAATCAAAAATCCAAAAGGCGAGACCATAATGGAAGGCTGCCTATGTGGTAACCTATATGAGATCAACAGTATAATCGCACCACCCACTGCACGCTATAACGCTGCATTTTCCGCCCGCAAATCATCAAACTTGGATTTATGGCACGCCCGCCTAGGCCATATTAGCCTCAAAAGTCTACACTATCTCGAATGCCACAAACTCGTAACTGGATTCGACCTACATGGCGACGGCGACCTCGCACCCTGCAACAGCTGTGCAAAGGGCAAACATCACCGTGCCCCATTTCCTGTCACTTTCACTAATCATGCAAACAATATTCTCGAACAACTACACATGGACCTACAAGGCCCATTTGACCAGTCAATCCAAGGGTACATTTACACCCTAGGTGTCATAGATGACTACAGTCGAAAAGGATGGAAAGAGTATCTAAAACACAAAGACGAAGCTCCTGCACTTGTCAAAGCTCTTATCCAGCGACTTGAGACTTCAACTGACCGACGAGTCAAATATATATGCTCTGAACGTGGAGGTGAATTTATCGACTCTAAACTACAGACCTACCTTTGTGAAAAAGGTATTACACACGAAATGACTGTGCTGCATACACCTCAACAAAATGGCGTGGCCGAACACTTCAATCAAACCACGCATGAAAGTGCACTTGCCATGCTCGAAGATGTCGAAATGTCACACAGTTTTTAGCCTGAAGCATACAAGTACGCCAACTATGTACACAACCACAGCCCCACAAAAGCCCTCAACCATTTGACCCCTAATGGAACGTTCTATGGCAAAACACCCAGCATGGCTGCGCTACACATTTTTGGCTCCCACTGCCATATCCGTATCCCACATGACCAACGACACAAACTCGATGCCCACTCCCTTGATGGCATTTTTTGCAGTCTTGAACATCAATCCAAAGCCTACAAGGTCTGGGTACCTAGCAAGCGAAAATTCATAGCCTCACGTGATGTCATTGTGTACGAGAAGGTACCAAAGGATGACGATGACGATGAACTACTTCCACCCACCGCTCTCATGCAGGGGGTGCCTTCACCAACTGTCCCTGCTCGGTTTGAGGGAGTGTCTCCAGATACTACCAACCCAACCGACGACACTGCCATTCAACTGTCACCATCGCAACCTCAATCTCCTCAACCTCAACTGCCAACTCCCAATCCAGTACCTATTCTGGATCCAACACCATGTCAACCCCACTGATCTGAATGTATTACTTGCCTGTCCTGGAAAAAGAAAGCAGCAGATAAGCAAAGAGAAAAAGAGGAGAAGGAGAAAGCAAACTGCAAAGCACAATACAACGCACGCAAAGTACAGCCACCAACCCCACCACTTGTCAAAGAACCTGAAATACTAGAATCGACACCTACTGGTAATGTAGCAAAACTAGCCTACGTTGCAGCGCATGGTGGAGACATCCCAAATAGCTACAAGGAGGCAATATCAGGTGAAAACACAGACCAATGGTGGAAGGCGATGCAGGACGAGATGGATATGCTAAGGAAAAGAGGAACTTGGAAGTGAAACAACCTTATAGCGAGATCGCGTAGAGCGAAGCTTCAGGTTTGCACTAGTAGCTCAAGGGGTCAAAAGTCGCTTGAAGGGAAAACTCCAAGAGACTGGACTGAGGGGCGTAGCCTCAGTGTCTCCTGGTATATATAGACTATGGAACTGTTTGTACATGTTTGTACTACAGCTATCGACCAATCGTAGAGTGCGGATAAGAGTCTATACTATCCAGTAGCGTATTGAGCTCGGTACAGCCGAGATAAGGTATGAGTAAGCCCGCAGCAGCGGGGATCAAAAGGAAGAGAAGCCATCGAGGCTGTGGGGCAGAAGTGAAGAGAATGGAAGTAGGGCATAGCCCTGAGCGGAAATGAATGTAGTGTGCCGCATCGTAGATGTGGCGGTGGGAGATGAATGCCGTCGCCATCAAGGCGTAAGGCGGAAATGAAAAAGGTGACGGAGATCTCCATATCCTAAATCGGTTAAGATCCGGATCGGGCGAGCATCTCAGAGTCAAACAGAACTTAGTGATCCCGAGTTCCCGAGTGGTCATATGACTCTTGAAGACTGGGGAACTGCGAGTCCTACCGTGCACTCTTGTGCCGGGTCTGTGAAAGATAAAAGATAAGAAATAGAATGCGTCCATTATCACGATAAGAAAAGAAGGTGAAATGTATCTAAGTTCGTTGTCCGTTGTGCAACAATTGCAACACTACCCCCCTTCTAGTGGTCAGCTTCCATATGACCGTGGAAGAGTTGTAAACGTATAAAGGAGTGTGTGTTTTGGTGATGGAGAGGTAGGAGAAATATGTCGTCTATCCTCTTCATCGTCTCCATTGTTGCTCTATGCATGTGGTTTGTTATCGTGACGGTGATGGGGTTATCCATGTGCCTGTCATGGATGGGTGTTGCGGTGCAGGTGCCTCTGGCACTCGACTTGCATCTCTGTAGGTTGTTTATTGATTGAATGACGTGTGGTCTACTAAGGTTCTTGTAGTTGGTTATCATGTGGTGTCGTATGCGGCATATAGCCCTAGTTGGATGACCATAGAGGATGGACGTATTATGTATGGGTATGAGGTGGAGAGTCGGTTTCAGGATAGGTTAAGGGCACGGGAGGCGACAAATCAGGAAGGGGGTCCAGCATTAGATCCGGCTAATGGTGTGGGTGGGTGGGGAGCTTAGAGTGTCTAAGTGGTTGAATGGTACTTGTTGGGGGGGTCGTTTTTCATTGATAGGGTTGTGGGTGGGTTTGAATAAAAATAAGAAATCGTTGGGGTCGATGGAAAGGGTTCGGGGGGCGGCTGGATGACGGGTGTGGAAGTCCCGGATGGACTTTGCTGCATTTGTCAGGTTCCTGAGTGGTTCCCATGTACGATCAGTCTTGTCGTAGCCCTTCCAGTGGATTAAATATTGTAATTGGCGTCCCTTGTAGCGTGAATCGACGATATAGTCGATTTCCCATTCATTGTCTCTGTCCTCCGTAACCTGTACGGGGCCTGGGTGTCAAACCAGTTGGCCTTCAAGGCATTCTCGGTAAGGTTTAACCCGGGATACATTGACTGTGGGGTGAATGTGCATACTTCGGGGTAGTCGTAGGGTGACTGCATTTGGTCCTGCCAAGGCGGTGATGGCGTATGGACCTAGCCATCACTCCATAAGTTTGCGGCTAGCACGGGTTAATTTTAGGTTTTCTGTTGAGAGCCATACTAGGTCTCCGACGGTAAAAGCCAGTGCCGTGGACCGGTGTCTATTGGCTTGATGTTTCATGCGTTCCTGTGCATTGGCAATGTTCTTTTTCACATCAGAGAGAAGCTTGAGGTAATCATCGGCGGCGGGTGCTTTTGAGCTTTGTGCGGCCGATGAGGTGGAGGGTCTTGCCCGAACGGGGTAAGGGTGTGTCACCTCAAAGGGAGACTTCTTTGTAGCGGTGTGCTTCTTCTGGTTGATAGAGAACTGAGCGAGCGATAACCAATCTGCCCACTCGTTTTGTCTGTCAAAGCAATAAATACGTAAGAACTTTCCGACTTCTTTGTTTACAATCTTGGATTGTCCGTCCGTCTGGGGGTGGAAGGCTGTCGAGAGTTTCGTTTCTATTCCGAGCCTGCGGTTAATTTCTCGCATAACCTCCGAAGCGAATTGGGGTCCACGATCGGAGGTGATTGTTAGTGGAAGTCCATGGTGCTTCCAGACGTTGTTCATAAATAATTTGGCGGTTTCTAGGGCGGATATGCCTTTTGTGCAAGGGATTAGTTCAACTTCCTTGCTAAATCGATCTACTACCGTCAAGATAGAATCAAAGCCCTGGGAGAGGGGGAGGTCTGTGATGAAGTCTGCCGTAATATGTTCCCATGGGTGTTCGGGGATCGGAAGTGGTTGGAGAAGCCTGCTAGGAGCTTGATTGGGTCCCTTGTGTCGTTGACATGCGTCACATCTAGTGACGTAATCTTTGACTGTCAAAGTTATGCCCGGCCAAGAATAATTACGTCTCAGTATTTCCAGGGTCTTTTGGTAACCCAGGTGGCCATGAACCAGGGGGTCGTGAGCGGATTGGATGATCGACATCCGTAATAGGTTAGACGGGGGTATGTAAAGGCGACCATCGTCGTCGGAGAGACAGCTGTCGTGTTCTTCTCGGAAGCTGTGCTTGCGTTCTAATTCCCATATGTCTTGTTCCGAGAGTTTGCACGTTTCTAAAAAGATGCGATATCTAATTTGAGCCCCTTCATCGGTGATCGAGACTGTGGTCGAACGGATCATCTTCGGGGGGATGACTAATATTCCTTTATTGTCTTCATCTATTCCTTCTGAGTGATCCTCTCATCTAGAGAGGGCGTCTGCTTTGGCCATCGAGGCTCCTGGTTTGTGTACCCAGAGTGCGTTGAATCGTGATAGATATTGAGCCCAACGTGCTTGTCTTCGGTTAAGGTCTTGACGTTGCATGAACCATTGAAGGTTTGCATGATCGTTCCAGATCTCAAATTGGTGTCTAGCGCCTTCTAGGTAGTGCCGCCATTGTTCTAGTGCTTGGATAACGCCTAGCATTTCCTTATTGGCAATGGGGTAGTTACGTTCTTGATCTGTCATTGAATGGCTCGAATAGGCAACTGGGTGCCATTTATCATCTTTTAAAATAGATAGTACAGCGCCAGTAGCGAAGTCCGAGGAGTCGCTCTCGACTCGGAACTTGCAGTCTATATCCGGGTAAGCGAGAACTGGGGCGGTGGTGAAATGCGTCTTGAGTGTCTCAAATGCTTCTTGGCATTTGTCAGACCATACGAACGGAGTGTCTTTCTTTGTTAAGTCATTAAGTGGTTTAGCCACTTTCGAGTAATCTTTGATGAAGCGTCTATAGAAGTTTGCTAACCCCATAAAGGATCTGACCCTGCGCAGGTTCTTCGGAACGGGCCATTCCAGAATGGCTTGGATTTTTGTATTATCCATCTTAATTCCGTCCTTTCCGACTATCATGCCTAGGAAGTCAACTTCCGTGGCGCGGAAAGTACACTTTTCTGGTTTTACGTATAGGTCGTTTTCTTCGAGCCGGCGAAGAACTTCGAGTACGATTCGATCATGTTCGGCTTGATCGTCCGTCTTGGTGAATATCATTAAGTCGTCTATGTAGACCACCACAACATCGTCCATATCAGCGAAGATTTCATTCATCATTGCTTGGAAGGTGGCGGGGGAATTGCATAACCCGAAGTACATGACTAAGGGTTCGAATGCGCCTTTGAAGCAGACAAAAGCGGCTTTCCATTCGTCGCCTTCCTTGATTTGGACATTGTTGTAACCCCATCAGAGGTCCATTTTCGTAAAGAGTTTTGCGCCGCGGAGTTTATCCACTAATTGGGATATGAGCGGAAGGGGATAATTATTCTTTACCGTGTGTTCGTTTAGATATCAGTAATCCTGTACCATTCACTTTTTACCGTCCTTCTTCGGAACAAAGAAGACCGGAGAGGTCTGGGGCGATTTAGAGGGTCGGATGTACTCCTTAGCCAGCTGGTCGTCTAGGAAGGCTTTGACCTCTTCTTGTTCCATGACTGAGAGGGGAATTAATCTACCCTTCTTTGGTTTAAAGGTATCTTTGAGATCTATGGCGTGATCCCACGGTTTGCATAATGGCATTCTTTCGGATTCCTTCTTTGAGAATACGTTATAATATTTTCTATATTCGGGGGGAACAAGATCTTCTACCGCAGGTTTAGGATCTTGTTTCTCTTTATTTATTTGCGCTTCTAGCGCTCTAATCGTAGCGTGGACCTGGTATTGGAGGTTCTCTTCCTCTTTCTCCTGTAGTCGTAAGGAAAGGGGTTTGCTTTGCAAGCAGTGGCAGTGGCGTGGGCATCAAGTCATTCGGACTGTGCCTTTTGCCCAATCTATTTCGGGGTTGTGTCGTTTCAGCCATTCATATCCGAGGATGAAGGCATTCTTCCCGAGGTCAGTTACTTCTGCCATGACCTTTTCACGATGCCCCTGGAATTCTACTACTAGTTCTGCCGCATGGAAAATGCTTCCGGCGGAGTTCTTGGTTCCGTTGACGTTGTAAACGGGGATTTCGTGTCGGAGTTTTGTAAGAGGAAGTTTGGCGTCTTGTGCCCATTTTCGGTCGATAAATATAGCATTGGCTCCGCTATCCAGTAGGGCCTTAGTGCGGGTATAATTATCTTTGCGTTGATTAGCGAAGGGGGCGATGCGGATATCTAGAAGGATTTCTCGATCTAGATGTAGGTTCCTGACGAAGATGTCTTCGGGAAATTCATCTTCGGCAGTAACATGTGATGAGGGTGTAAGAGGGGAATTAAGCACTGGCGTAACACCCCGGCTGAGCCTCTGAGAGGGCTCCCCTGTCGGCAGTGAAGAATCTGTTAGGTTAGGAGAAAATTGTTCGGGGATGTCCGAGGCATCCGATTCCGTACATTTGTTGATCGTTAGTAAAGAAAATCGATTCGTAGAAGAAATATTTTTGGATTTTTGTACGTATGTAGGTGACCATGAGGAAAAAGAAGTTTGTCCGGCGGAGCCCTTACCATTCCCTACATGGTTTAGGCTTGGCCTTTTCCCGATTTCATGGCTAAGCCTTCGTAATCCCGGAACCAAGCCTGGGCAGCCTCAAAGTCCATTCCTTGTATATTGGCCATGTAATCACGGCCCTTTCCTTTAGGTTCCGTTTTTGGCAGCGGAGCGGTGTTACTGTTTATTCAGCTCCTCTGTGTGGAGCGAACGTCCCTTGTGGTGCTTTTATCCTCTTCCCAGGAGGTTGCACCTTCGTCTTCTGAGGCGCAGACATTTCTAGGCCGCTTTTTGGAGCAATCCTTTCGGTGGGATCTGTCGCAGACCGATTTGTAGCCACATTCCGGACACCTTTTGAGTTCCGGATGTCTGCAGTCACATGTAAAGTGGCCTTTTCCGCCACAACCAAAGCATTTGTGTGACGTGGTCTTGGTTGCATCGATGTCCATTGCGTTAGGGTCCCGGGAGGGTTTCTTTAGTTCTGTCCCTCATGCTGTGCCTCTCGCAAGGAGTTTCATCAAATTTTCTCGTTCACCTTGTATTTTTAGGTAATCGGTGAAGGCGTCGAGATCTTGTAGGTAGCCGTGCTTCCGCATGTATCTTCTCACGATTTCTTGGTCGGCATGGTGATAGAGAAGATCAATTAGGTGTGCTGAGTGGAGCTCTACTACAAATTGGTGTGATTCGAATTTGGATAGGAACGTGGCCATGTCCATTTTTCCTTGTCTGAGGTGGAGTAGCTGTTGCTTATGCCACTCCTTGTCGTTGACAGGGTGGAAGTGCGCCATCATTACTTTGGTAAATTCTTCCCAGGAGGGCCATCCTCTGGTTTGCGCTCCTTGGAAGATAGTGTTGGCGACCCGCGCTGCGTCGCCTCTCTTCATTCGTGAGAGTACGGCCTGTACAGCCATGTTTTCATTTAGTACTCGGGGGTTTTCGGCTTTCCATATGAGGATTTTCCCCCACCATTTGTTGAATACTCTGCCCCTGGTTCCATCAAAGTCTCCGGGGTCTGCGATGATCTTTGAGAGCTTCGGTTCAGCCCGTGGAGCCGATCCCTGAGCTCCGGCAGGTGTCGCCACTATCTGGTCTTCTGCTTGTGTAAGGTTGTCTCGCAATTGTTGAATCATTAGACGTTGTCGGTCTATTATTTCTAAAAGTCTTTCTCTCTGTCGTCATGCGGAGAGATGAGACTCTTCGGAGGCTTCGAGGTATATTCGCAGTTGTATTCCTACTTCTGTGATGTCCTGGTCTCTGTGTAGACTTAGAGCCGTTAGGCTTGCTGCAAGGACTGGGGGAAGAGCGGTTTGAGGCGTCGCGGGTTCGTGGGGTTGGGAACCGGACATGGCGAATGATAAAGATGGTTATTTTTATAAGAATTTCTTGTAGTCTACTCTCTTTATATTCCTCAGCCTCTTTATCGTCGGAGGGATGTGATAACTAGGTAGAGGGCCTTCTCCGATCCTATAGGCAGATTTCTGGTAAATCTTCTTCTGCTGTTTGGTAGGAGGAGGGGACGGAGTCAGCGGAGAGAGGGATGAGAGCGGTTGGTTTTCTTCTATCTCTGAACACTCTCGCTTCTTCGGATTGTAGCTTCCTTCTAAGGAAAGCGGTACAACAATTGGCGAGTTCTCTCGCTTGATAGATTTCTCGGAGATTGTCTCTCCGACTGGTGTGTCATAAAATGGGTGGTGGAAAGGAGGGAGAAGGGGCCCGTGGACGAGGCGGGTCGGTGGCGGTGGCGTAGCCGAGGGTGAGAAATCGTTGGGGTCAACCTCTTCTTCGTACGGGCTCAACCCAGAGTCCAACTCTTCTGCCAACGTCTCTAGGAGTAAGTTGGCTTGGGTAAGATATCTGGGGTGGAGTGGGGGAGTGTCTTCTCTCTCTAAATCTCCATAGAAGTCGTCGAACTGATTCCCACACTCTGGTCCCAATCGCCCAACTTCTAAAGCGACTGCTGACGGCTCCTCTTCGACTATTTTAATCGGACTGCTAAGAAATCGAGCAATTCGCCGTGCGTACTGCTCTACGTCTACGGGGTTCGAAGGGAGAGATCTGTGGAATGAAATCGGCACTTATAGTGCATACTAATCGTTAGTCGCTGTGCTCGATGTCAGTACGGTCCATAACTATTTACAACGTACTCTTTTCTTGAGGTATGAGGGCAAAGGTGAAGATGAGGAGAGTCTAGTCTAGTGAAACAACCTTATAGCGAGATCGCGTAGAGCGAAGCTTCAGGTTTGCACTAGTAGCTCAAGGGGTCGAAAGTCGCTTGAAGGGAAAACTCCAAGAGACTAGACTGAGGGACGTAGCCTCAGTGTCTCCTGATATATATAGACTATGGAACTGTTTGTACATGTTTGTACTACAGCTATCGACCAATCGTAGAGTGTGGATAAGAGTCTATACTATCCAGTAGCATATTGAGCTCGGTATAGCCGAGATAAGGTATGAGTAAGCCCGCAGCAGCGGGGATCAAAAGGAAGAGAAGCCATCGAGGCTGTGGGGCGGAAGTGAAGAGAATGGAAGTAGGGCATAGCCCTGAGCGGAAATGAATGTAGTGCGCCGCATCGTAGATGTGGCGGTGGGAGATGAATGCCGTCGCCATCAAGGTGTAAGGCGGAAATGAAAAAGGTGACGGAGATCTCCGTATCCTAAATCGGTTAAGATCCGGATCGGGCGAGCATCTCAGAGTCAAACAGAACTTAGTGATCCCGAGTTCCCGAGTGGTCATGTGACTCTTGAAGACTGGGGAACTGCGAGTCCTACTGTGCACTCTTGTGCCGGGTCTGTGAAAGATAAAAGATAAGAAATAGAATGCGTCCGTTATCGCGATAAGAAAAAAAGGTGAAATGTATCTAAGTTCATTGTCCGTTGTGCAACGATTGCAACAGGAAGCTTGTCGATCGACCAAAGGACCGCAAAGTCATAGGTTGCCACTGGGTCTACGTTATCAAGTATGGACCAAACAGCAACATACTACGCTACAAGGCCAGACTCATAGCACAAGGGTACTTCCAAATACCCAGTCTTGACTATAGTGACACATTTTCACCAACAGTCCAACTTGACTCACTTTGAATAATCCTCCACTATGCGGCAGCGCACGGATGGTACCACAGCCAAGACGACGTAACAGGCGCATTCCTACATAGTAAAATTGACCACAAAATATATATGCGCCAACCTGATGGCTTCAATGATGGTAGTGGACAAGTAGCAGCCCTCCTACTCAGTCTATATGGAATCAAGCAAGGCTCACACTTGTGGAACAAGTACATGAATCAGCACCTAACAACGAATGGTTTCACTCGCCTACTCTCTGATTATGCCGTCTATACTCGCCAAACCAAAACTGGCCGGTCAATTACAGCTATCCATGTCAACAATGCCCTTACTGTTGCTAACACAAAACGCATGCTTGCTGAAACTCGTGCCATACTCCATAAGCTATTCGAGATGAAGGAAGAAGATCCCAACTGGCTGATGAACTTCCAACTACTTGACGACCGCAAATCATGCACAGTCACCATCTCACAAGCCAATTACATTGATGCGCTACTCAAATGGCATCGAATGGACTCGTGCATGCCAGTATCTACACTCATGGAGCATGGCCTTCTACTGACGAAGAAGGACTGTCCAACCACAGATGACGAGAAGGCAGAAATGATACAATTCCCATACAGAGAAATTCTTGGCGCCATTACCTGGCTCTCCATCATATCCCGTCCTGATCTCACGTTTGCTGCCAGCTACCTTGGACAGTACAGCACAAATCCTGGAAAGCCCCACTGGAAGGCACTACTACGTGTCCTACGTTATCTACAGGGTACATGCAGACTTGCGCTTACACTCGGACGAGTCAACAATGCTGATCCTGATATACTCACTGGCTACACTGACGCAAATTGGACATGCAACATCAATGACTATCATTCCACCTCCAGCTATACATTCACTCTCAGTGACGCTGTCATCTCATGGAACAGCAAAAAGCAGGCCACAGTCACGACCTCATTGACAGAAGCCGAGTACATCGCAGTGGCATACAGTGCCAAACATGCGGAGTGGCTGCACCAACTCCTTGTCCAGATAGGTATCACTG
Organism: Tylopilus cf. pallidocervicolor; assembly: GCA_038093935.1. Lineage (NCBI taxonomy): Eukaryota > Fungi > Basidiomycota > Agaricomycetes > Boletales > Boletaceae > Tylopilus > Tylopilus cf. pallidocervicolor. The sequence goes on along the minus strand of JBBPTE010000798.1, from coordinate 301 downwards.
GAGAACCACCACCCTCCATGACAATATACATCGACAATACTGGCGCCATCTCACTCACCAAAGAACCACGATTCAATTCTCGTACGCGTCACATACCCACACAGTACCATTTCATACGCAAACTAGTCGAAAACAAATCATTTACCATATTGCACATACCTACCACCGACATGTTCGCTGATGGATTCACCAAGCCACTCGCTGGTCCCGCTCATTCAATTCTCATTGATAGACTCTACCTACGCTCGGACTGAGGGGGTGTGTTGGAGATTCAGCCTCCCGTAGTTAATATTTTCGTACA